>CM070553.1:46413828-46712006 GCA_036346405.1 Phyllostachys edulis
GAGCAGGCGTATCGAGAACAGAGGGGTTCAGGAAGTCGGACTAAGACTTCGTCCCAGCGCTCCTCCTCGGTGAGGGACAGCACGGTCATACCGAGAGCGATCGATACCAAGACCTCCTCGGCGATTCCGACCAAGGAGTCACGAGGGAGAAGGCTATTTCAAGAGGATACTCCCCCCTGCGTCGAGAAGAACCACCACTAGGACCTAACGATCTCCGACATCGTTTGAACCAAGTGGGCGATCGTGGACATCATATCAATGTCCACGACCGGATCGGCTACCGGAGTTCAGCGTTCCAATCCTAGGGATCGGTCTCCGGCCGATTACAATCCGGCACCTTCGAGAGAAGCGCCATGAATCAATCACAGGTTGTCGAGCCTTCTCTGCTGGGCTCCAAGGCATGCGTTAGCCTAGCGGTTCCGGTAGCCAACTTGGACAAATTCAATGGAACTCAAAACCCATTGGAATTTCTCCAAATATATACCACCGCTATCGAGACTCTTTGGTGGCGATGAGAATGTAATGGCCAACTATTTACCCACCGTGCTCGAAGGTGCCCGGTCGTGGTTGTTAAACTTACGGTCGGATCCATATATACTTAGGAACAACTCGTGATCTTCGATTGCCAACTTCGAGTGCGTCGACCGCATACAGGAAGGAGGGCGATCTCCACAGAATCCGGCGAGGATCGATGAGACTTTACGTCAATATATCAAGAGGTTCACCCGAGTTCAGTAACTCTATACCGAAGTCGCAGAGTCCTCTGTTATTCGGGCTTTTAAAAGCAGGTCTAAGGAATCGGCGGTTTCACGGAGGACATAGCAATGAACCCTCCAAGAACAACCGTTGAGCTTTTTGATATGGCGGACAAATATGCCATTGCTAGTGAAGCAATCGAGTGGTGTGAAGCCATCGATCGGAAAGACAAGATTCCCGGCCGGTGCGGACAAGCAGGAGAAAAAGAACAAGAAGTCTCTCAAGAAGAAAAAGAACCGCAGACCGGCGACAAAGAAGTCCTCGCCGTTCGAGACAAGATCGGGAAGGGCAAGAAGGACTATCTTGGTCGAAGCAAAGCAAAAGTTCCGACGAAGGATTCGAGACGAATAAGAAGTGGTGTCCACTTCACCGTGACGAGGGCATGATCTGCGCTGTCGTGTCTGGCGAAGAAAGCGGAGGATTATTATGCGGGTAAGGACCATTTCGACAATACTGAGAACATGGAGAAACGAGCTCCAAAAGGACAAGGATGGCGGCGAGGAGATGGAGTACCGGGATCCCCAACACACAGTCAACATGATTTTTGGAGGATCTTCTTCATACGAAGTCGAGGCGTCATCTGAAGGCCATGGGCGGGAGGTCAACCTCGTCGAATCTCCAAGCGTAATCAAGCACTCGAAGTGGTCGGACACATAATTTCCTTCAGCAAAGACGACTGCACCATCCCATCGACTCGACCGGGTAGGTTCCCCATCGTCGTTGAACCAACTATTAATAATTGTCGGGTTAATCGGGTCTTAGTGGATGGGGGTAGTTCCTTGAATATATTATTTGTAGGAGCTTTAGAAGAAATCAGGTCCCCATGTCAAAGGTGAAACACATGAAATATGCTTTTCATGGCATAGTTAGGGTTCTACCGCTAAACCGATAGGACAAGTTTCCTTACCGGTGGCGTTTGGAAAACGACAATTTCGAGCAGAGAAGATCCCGTTTGATGTAGTAAACTTGAATCCGATACAGCGGAATCCTCGATTCGACCAAAGCATTAGCAAAATTCTTGATAGCCACGCATTACGGTTATCAAAGTTTGAAAATGCGGGGCGAAGGAGTCATCTGGTCGAGGAGATCGAGAAAATGGCTACGTATGCGATCGGAAATCCTTTGCCTTTGGTTGATGAACTTCCGACCGAGAGGTTAATCCGTCTCCCATGCGAGTCAAGCACTCGAAGCCAAAGATGGCGCCCAAACCATCCGACAAGACCAAGGAGGTACTACTTGACAAAAGCGCTTCTCGGACAGCGTCAAGTCGTCACATGGGTCGGAGACAACCAGATCAACCGCGCAAGATTACGGTGGGGGCAAGACTCGACCCTAAATAGGAAGAGTCGCTCGTCTCCTTCCTCCGAGCAAATCAAGGCGTGTTTGCTTGGCAAGCGTCCGATATGCAGAGTCCCCGGGAGGTGATCGAGCAGGCTTGCTCTCGGCGATAAAAACCGATCAAGCGAAACTTCGACGTTTTGCACCGATCGGAAGGAAGCAATCGATCGGAGATTGACAAGCTTCTCCAGCGGGATTTATTCGTGAAGTCAACCACCCACGATGGCTTGCTAATCTGTAATGGTTAGGAAAAATAATGGGAAATGGCGAATGTGTATCGACTTTCAGATCTTAATAAAGCTTGTCAGAAGGATGACTTTCCCCTCCCCGCATTGATCAACTAGTAGACTCTACTTACGGGTGCGAGTTACTAAGTTTTTTAGATGCGTATTCGTGGTACCACCAGTTAGTATGTGTAAAGAAGATGAGGAGAAAACTTCCTTCATCACCCCATATGGTACTTCTTGTTATATTAAGATGCCATTTGGTCTCAAAAATCTTTGGTGCAACTTTTCAAAGGTTGATGCAAAAAACTTTTAGTCCACAAATCGGTTGGAATCTAGAAGCTTATGTTGACGATCTGGTCGTAAAGACCACCATTTGGCGACCACATTCCCGACTTACAAGAAACCTTTAACAACTTGAGAAGACATAACCTCAAGTTAAATCCAGAAAAAGTGTGTGTTCGAGTTTCTGTTTGAAAAGCGCTTGGTTTCCTAGTTTCGCTAGAGGTATTGAAGCTAATCCGGCCAAAAATTGCGCCATCGACCGGATCGCCCTCAGACCACGAAGAAGGAAGTCCAAAACTAAGCTGGTCAGTATGGCGTGTTAAGCCGTTCATAGCAAGATTAGGGAAAAAGGATTACCTTTCTTTAAACTTCTTGGAAACATGGGAGTTTGAGTGGACTAAAGAGGCAAAGCGATGCCTTTGAGGAACTCAAAAAGTACCTTACAGTACCCGGTCTTAGTTTCTCGAGATGGGAGAAACATTGCTAATTTACGTGGCGGCAACACCACGCAGACGAGTTAGCGGTGTCTTGGTTGTAGAAAGGAATAATATCCAACGACCGGTCTATTACGTGGCGAAGTCTTACATGGACCAAAGGAAAGATACCCACAGTACAAAAGTTGCTCTATGGCCTCCTTATGTCTTCAAGGAAGCTAAGGCACTACTTCGAGCCCACAAAGTGGTCGTACCTACGGATATCCCTTGGTCAAGTCCTTGAAACAGGAATCATCAGACGAATAGCCAAATGGGCGGTCGAGCTAGAGGCGTTCGATCTCCATTTTATTTCACTTAACAACAATAAAGTCGAGCAATAGCGTAATTCATTGCGAATGGACAAACCTGAACCCACCCAAGGACCCGAGTACGAACACCACGACAGTGGACAATGTATTCGACGGTTCCTTGATGTTACAAGGATCGGGTGGAGTGGTCTTGATATCCTCTTGGCGAACACATCAAGTACGCCATCGGTTAAATTTTCCCGCCACCAATAATGTGGCGAATATGAAGGTTTCTTGGCGGGACTCGAGCGGCTCGTTAAGCTCGGATTTATGATTACTAGTGAAAGGCGATTCTCAACTAGTAGCGAATCAAGTGGGGAAAGAGTATCAATGCTCGAGTACCAAGATGTCATCTTATCTGGCGGAAGTACGAAAACTTGAAAAGCACTTCTTGGTTTTCAGATCCAACATATTCCTAGAAAGGAAAACTTTCTGGCGGACGGTTAGCACGGATGGCCTCCACGAGGTCGACCGCCCCGCTCGAGTTTTTCTCGAGCAACTCAATTCACCCTCGGTAGTTGAGCCTTCCGAGAACATACATGATTCTTTGCAAGTTGAACAAACTAATCAAGGAAACATGGATGCTCCATGTGTCGTTGACGGTTGGTATTTATCACGATCAAGGTAGAGAGCTGGATGACATCGATCTACAATTATCTTGACATGACACAATTCGAGAAGATGATGTAGAGGCCGATCGATATACGAAAAGCCAAATCATACACTCTAATCGAACGTATCTTGTATAAACGAGGATCTCATGGAGTGTTGATGAGATGCATATCTCAAACGGATGGCATTAGATTGCTAACCGAAATCCATGAAGGCGTCTGTGGAGCACACCATTCCTACAGAACCCTGGTCGGTAAAGCCTTCCGGCAAGGCTATTACTGGCCAACTGCCCTTCATGATGCAAAAGAGCTTGTGATGAAGTGTGTACAATGTCAGTTTCATAGCCGACAAGTACATCAGCCAGCACAAGCCTTACAAACAATTCCTCTTTCTTGGCCTTTTGCAACCTGGGGACTGGACATTCTGGGACCTTTCCCAAGAGCACCCGGGGGCTTCGAATTCCTTTTCGTCATGATTGACACGTTTACAAAATGGATTGAAGCCGAGGCGATTGTTAAAATAACAACTGAGGCCGCTAAGAGATTTCTCCTGAAAAATGTGATCACGCGATTTGGTGTACCCAGTCGTATCATCACAGACAATGGTTCCCGATTCTCCGGCGATCAATTCGGGAGTTGCGATGAACTTAGTGTCAAAGTTCATTTTGCTACATTGCACATCCGCAGAGCAACGGAGCGATTGAGCGAGCTAATGGTATCCTTATGCGAGGATCAAACGCCGAGTATTGACCGATTAATCAAGCGGTCGGCGCTTGGGTTAAAGAACTTCCCTACGTGTTATGGGCGTTCGAACCACGACCATCGTGCGGCCGGTGAAACTCCATTCTTTTTGGTTTATGGTCTTTGAAGCCATGCTTCCTCGTAACTCAAAATTGGCTCGCTTTCGAATCGATCGTTTTGGCGAAAATGATCGAGAATGAGCAACGACTTCGGCGGCGTCGATTTCCTTGAAGAACAGCGAAACCAAGCCCTTATACGATCGGCGGTCTACCAACAAGCCATGCGAAGGTACCATAGTCGTAAGGTGCGACCTCATGACCTTCTTTGTCAGAGGTGATCTGGTTCTCGAGAAAAATTGAGCCAAACAAATCGCAATAAACTTTCTCCTAAATGGGAAGGTCCTTACTCGTGGTCGAAGTAACCCACCGAGGTTAAAATCTGTTGGCTATGTCGATGGGCAAATTTTGTCAAATTCTTGGAACATCGATCAATTGCGTAAGTTCTATGTTTAATTTTCATTCTTTCATTTCTTTCAATTTCAATTTCATTAAATTCATTAATTAATTAAGAAGTGCAACCTTGCTTATATATATACACCTACATTACAGTCGTTTATTATTGTTAGTGCAGTGGGAGAAGACATTTTTCTCTCCGATATCCTTTTAAGGATCTCGATACTCTATGGTCCTAGTCGTGAGCATTTTTCTTCAAATGATTCCCACGCGACTACACTCTTTTCTCAAAGAAAATGAGTAATCGAGAGCGCCACACAACTAACTATCTCATGAATGATATGCTTACGATTTTGAAGATTATGCTTCATTATTTTAAGATTCGGTCTATTCTTGTGCAGTTATTGGTGGGACACGGAAAGCCTCCTAGTCGAAGTCTCTCCTTTTTCGCACGCGTGGTCACCTAATGGAAGGAGCTTCCTAGCGACGGTTCTTTTCTTCGATCCTCGCTACCGATCGGATCTGTAATTTGAACACGTTTCAAGAAATGTGTCGTATGCCTTGTGTCTTAGCATTAGTTCAGACCAGATTATGGGACAATAGATATAAACAAAGTTCACTTATAATTTGTTGCATACATATTTGCATTTCTTCTTATGTCAAGTTTGACAAAGTCTTTTTCCGACCATATATAGTGTTTTTGATTGGTATTTCCATTATGACAAACAAAGATCTATAACTAGTCGAAATCATCTGTTAGTCTGACCACATTTGATTTCCTAATCTTTATCGCGATCGATTTTGTCTTACATGTCCAAACATACCTTCAAAACTCACATACATGGTTATGACCTCTTTTTATTCTCTTTCTTGGCTCACTTTGCTTGTACGAGAACGTTCTTCTACTATAAAGCGTTCGGGGCTAGGAAATATCGAGAATTTTAAAAAAGTCAAGCAGGATAAACAAAAGCTTTGTCAATGACATAAAAGGTAAGTTTTCATAGATATTCAAATATTTTTACACTTGCGAGGAACCTACTCTAAGAAATATTCCCACCTAACTCTTGTTTGTCGGAGATTAGACCTCCATCTCCTCTACAACTATATCTCCGAGTGGCCCGAGTTCTTCCATGAACTTGGTAGCCTCCTCAGTGGGCGATTGAAGTCATCTTTAACAGCTTGGAGATCTATGGAGGGTCGGAAGCTTTCAGTTTGCCAAAGCAAAACTAACTCCACTTGCAACGCTTTGTTTTTAGGCACAGGCATAATTCGTCCGAGTAGTTTTGAGCGTAACTTTAAGGTCCTCTAGAAGTTGACCCAAATAGTTCATTTTCTCTATTGGATCTCCTAAGGAAGGCAGGCTTGATCTCGATCCCATATCAAAGATCATCTTGTTCAAAGCATGAATCTTTTCATCAATATTTTGAGCAAGAGCGCCTCCTTATCTGCTCAAATTTGAGTTTTCTTTACTGCTCAAGCATTTGCGTTTGCTCTGCAAAAACAAATCGCTTAATGAACACAAGCATAAGTGAAGGAAAAATCAAGCTTACGACATATTACCTTCATTTGTTTTGCTAAGTGTTTCATATTTGGTCGTTGCTTCAACGATCAATAGGTCTTTAAATGAACTTGCTTGACAAATGATCGGTCTTTAGCTTTTATTTCTTCTTCAAGAAGAGCCGTCTTGGCTTTCTCCACAACCTCCTCTTTTATTTTCTCGGATCTATCGAATACGATAAGGAGAATAATTGTAGAGGAGCAAAGTATTGAAGAAGAAACAAAAGTTCAAAAGGGAAAAGTTCTTACTTTCCAACTCGGAGTGCTTTTGCTCCAAGTCCTTAACTCGCTGGGTCATCCTCCGATCACCAGCAAAGTTCTCGACCAAATGCTACACAAATAGCGTTCTCTTTCTTAAGTTTCTTATAAACTTTTTAAAGAAGAGCTATGAAAGCTGGTAAGTAGAATACTTACTCGAATTGTTCGGTCATTATAACCAGCAAAAATCAAATCAGGGTGCATCTTGAGTTGAGTATCCGATACTTTCTGCCACGCCTCATCAAGCTCCTTATCCTCGATAAATCGGGGACGAAAAGGGAACTTGTTAGGTTGGGAAGGGTTATCAACAAATGATCGAACTGTTGAGACCTCTCGAGGCATCTACCTCCACGAAGGGGTTTCAATCACCAAAGGATCCAACTCAACCGTTGCCCTTGTCACCGCTTTCGGGGCTTCTTCGACCACTATTTCCTCAGAACTTTGTCCCGAGAAGTGCTCTGATGGGAACTTCCACAGTGCGAGTCCTCGGGAAGAACACAGTGGAAACGACCGGAACACCAGAAGACCTATGCAAACCGAAGATGGGAAGTTCAAAGTATCAAATCATCAAGGAATTATTAGAGGTACATACTTATACGACCACTTTCATTTGTACATACCTTGTTAATCTCCTGGATTTGACTCAAACAGCGCAAGAGAGAAATCTGTGCCGCTAGCCTTCCTTTTCTTCTCCTCCAATTTTCTTTGGTTACGACCGGCAAGGTTTGTTGAACCCTCACATCCTCCAACAAGATGTCGGAAGCTATGTCCTCGACCGGTTCATCAAGGACCGCATTCGACTATCCGGCCTGAGGGAGTGGTTTCATCAATCTCGGATCGCTTGTTTCAAGAATAACCGTAAGGTCGTGCACGACCACTCTGGAGTCTCTGACCGCATGATTACATTCTCGGGCCCTCGAACTTATCCACCTAAATCAAAGAACAAATTTGATTGGGTGAAGAAATCCTTTATCTAAAAATTCGTACATATATGATTCGAAATGTTCTATTACCTCGAGGATTCATCTCCTTCAAGTGCCTCGAGGCACGACTCGGTCGGAACTAAGGTGGGGCGTTGATCCTCACCAGATTGTATGATTCATAATCCGACCATTTGCAAAAAGTAGAGCACGATTGGAAATCTGGTGGAATATATGTATACACATGGTAAAAGGAATTTTGATTAAATTACCTTAAGCCTTGCCGTCTCCTTCAATAGGAGTTCGGCTAAGATCTTGGGGCATTGACCTTTTCTCCGGGCTCCCCGCACAGATCATCTTGACTCGTTCTCTAATTTCCCAGGAAAGAGCTTTAATGAAGGAAGAATAGACAGATTTTAAGGTAATACATTAATCAAATCAAAATACCGATCGAATTTATCTCAAAGACTTACCACCTTACGAGGTAGCTTCATCACGATCAAGGCACCGGGCGCAGGAATGAGTCCGAGCTTCAATGGGCTAATATGACGAAAGGTGAAATCCTTCACCACATGCCACGAAGTCGGCCCTCGACCAAGAAGTCATAGATGGCATCCGCCCATCTTTTGACTATCCTGTCTTCTTCTGGTCTCCTTCCATTTGGGGTTTTCACTTGCTCTAGTTCCGCAAGTAGAGGCCATCGTCTTCAGAATCGTCATGTAAAACCAAGACTTTTTCCATGACGACCACGAAGATTTCACAGACATGAGGATGTACTCATCGGCCTTCCGTCATGAAGACGCAATGTGCATTCCCCAGAGTCGCTTCAGATTTTGCGCAGATTTTCCCATCACCATGCGGTAGAAATAACTAAAGAGCTTCAAGTTCGGTTGTATTCGGTATGCCTCGCACAAATATCGAAAATACTGATATTTGCGATCGAATTTGGGGCCAAATTCACTAATTCCACCCGTAATGTTCAAGAACGCGGAGGAGGAATTTGTGTACCGTAATCTCGGCCCACATTCGATGTAGGCGAGAAAAGCAGGATTTCCTCATCTTCACGGCTCGGAAAATGCTCTCCGATCGCGGTCTCCAATTAATCGATTTCTATCTGGGAGCATTCCCATCTTCGCCAAAGCCTCAAGCTTTTTCTTGCCCAATTCGAAGGCAACCACTTGTAATTTGCTCGACATGGCGAAAATCCTCAAGGATGAGTAGTGGAAGTTGAAGACTTTGTGGTCGGAAGAACAGAAAAGGCTCTGGAGGATTTCTTGGCGAGAAGCTAAAGGGGATCGAAGGGATTTTGGAAGCATAAAAATTCTAAGAGCCCAAATGAGAGAAGATTTTATAAACTTCCGATACTTTCAAGGATTCCCACAAAAGTCCAACCGACAAAAAGCTTCTTTTTGTTCAAGCGACAGAGGAACTCTTCGTTTCCCAAGGCAAGTTCTCAACTTTAAAGTGAACATGCAGACCTTTCAGATACCACGACATTAAATGGGTTGCGCCGATACGATTTCATCGGAAAAAGGTATATGCACGACTAGTTCATTTAAAGTTCGGGGCTAGCCGACGAGGATTAAAACCTCTATGTATTATTTTAAATACATAATAAAAGACCATACGTCTTCATGGTCGTAACCCTAAGACTAACGACCTCCACGGTCGTTAGTATTCAGAGGTTACTTAATGGGTACCACTCGGTGGGATGAGGCTTTGTGCCTAATCCCGACCGTATAACCGCTTCGTAAAATTATTGAATGGTATTTCTTATCGTATGATGAATGGAACACGTGTTATCGTTCCAAACCATGCGATGGTACAACCCTCGAGACATCGACTATTAACCACCCTACGGTTAAGCTTTTCACAAGCAACCGCAAGGAAGTTAGCACATTGCTAATCGCTTCTACCGTTCAAACCGGTAAGCGCTTCACGAGGGACGTCTTCTCCAGAGTGCGCCACCTCTTCGGAAGTTATTTAAAGGTGAAGCACAGAAGACAAAGGGACAGAGACAAGAAGGGAGACGATAGGCGACACACAAAACAAGGCCAAGGCAAAGATATGCACAGAAGCCTAAGCGGTGGAATTAGAAGCTAGATAATCAGCCTTAGACTCATATTCTAAGTCCGATTGCTTGTTACATTCCTCCATTCAAGGTAATTCAGGGTAGTACTTAGCCACATCTTGTAAATCCAGTTCATATCAATAAAGAGCGACCCCCATTCCATTCCAGGATATTCCACGTCATTTTCCTCGTTTATTTTCGTAAGATCGGCGATTCGATCGTCGACAACCTTCTTGACTCGCGAGTGCGCGTGATGGAGGCACTACTGCGAATCCACGAGGGGTTCTTTGCAGAAGCTTTAGGACAATTATTAGCATAATGGCCCTTGAGATTGCGAAGAAACAAGTGACACCGGCGACCTTGCTTTGGAGTCACCCCAGTCCTCTTTGACACTGCTGACGATCCTCGACTTTCTCTTTACGCCCATAGCAACAACAGGATTTTCACCACAAGGTGAAAGTCGGAAAAACATGGGTGGTAATTTGTCCCCAACTCCTCGGATAAATCACCCAAGAACTTCTCGATTTGGAGGCATTGGCGATTGCAATGCTTGCAGATGACCAAGAAAAAGCGATCATAGTTCAATGACTTGGCAATCACTGTGTTCAAGCTACACTCCTTGGGATAGTGATCGCTTCCCACGCAAAGGAAACAAGTAACTTTGGCGACCAGACAATCTCCGGGTAAGTGGTCTTTGTCACGGTTTGGACAGATGTGGTACCTTTGGTTGTTTGAGTGTCCTTCCTCACCACAACGCCGACACACCTTGACTCTTCCTAGTTCGCAATCTTCGCTAAATGCCCTCTTCACCACAGCCAAGGCAAAAAGGAGGCGATCGCCGCCAGAGGGCAATAGGGCCACAATCCAAACACTTGCGAGCGGAGTAAACGCCATGTGTCGTGTCTAGACAAGTGGGAGCCAGGAGATCTTTATTCGGCCATTTGGCAGACCTAGCCCACCCGTGATCTGTCTAGACATCTAGCTACTGAAGAGATTGGGTAGCACGAACCCAAGACTAGAGGCTTAAAGAAAGCGAAAAGGAACGCCAACGACTAGGGAATGGAACATCACCCTAACCGAAAGCTAACAAAATAGACAAAGTCTGAGTTAATAATAGATTGGATGATAATAAATGTAAACTAATGAAACAAGCAGAATAAAAAGAAGTTATAGGGAGCATAATAAAGGAGAAGCAAAACAGCAAGGAAATGCACTTTAAAAGCTTCCAAAATGACTCCAAAACAGCAAGGAAGACATAAGATTAAAGGCCAACTTCCCAACACAACTAACTTGTATTGAATGAACAAGTAATTGGTTGAGAAGATAAAATTTCAGCACACCACTCCAATTTCTAACACTACTCAAAAGCAAGGTAAAACCAAGATAATAGGTGTTAGATACTTAGCTAACTAGTATCATGTCTTACCCTTTCATTCCCACAAGTTTTAGTTGATTAACCTCTCATTTTCTACCCTATTTAGAACCTTTGAGCTTGCTGTCCGAAATTGACGCTTGCTGTCCAGATTTTGCATCCAAGCTTCCAAATAAATTGGCCATTCCAAGCTTCAAAACCTTGTAAATGGGCAGCTAACACTTCAATTTGCCAAACTCATTGATTCCCCAAAACCCAGTGTTATCGTTTAATTGGGTCTATCTTTTGAGAGGAGGAAAGGAAAACAACTTTTAAAACTCAATTAGAACAAGATGAGAGAAGAACACTAAGATAGGTAAGGAGTAAAAGAAGAGACTTTACTTAAGCTTTATAAACCATTTGATATTGTGAAAATAGGTTTTCCAAAATATCCTAATAACGACCAAGCTTGGGTTACTACGGTCAGATGGCTCGATACCAACTTTTGTGAGACCTCGATTTATTAAGCTCATAATACTTAGTCATCCAATTGACCCTAGTATTATCAACTAAATAAACCGTGCCTCGAGATATATGTACTTCCCAAAATGCAAAGACACACAACTCATAACAAAAGATTGCATCAATTCCATTCAAACACATAGAACAGAACAAGCAACAAACCGTGGTTAATATAAATAAAGGATAGTTATTACAAAAGAGAGGCCGACCGGCCAAATAACAAATACAAAACTAAATAAACAATGAAGCAAAAGTGCCATAAGATGGCCATAACAAAAGCCAATTAGTGTGCCTTTACCCACAAGGCAACTAACCGGACCGCCAAGCTAGTCGTCAAACCCGAAGCACATCTCGCAAGAGTGAAGCCCTTGGGGCTCACCTTCTTCCTCTGCAATAAAGTTGTTAAGCAAAGCAAATGAGTACAAAAATGTACTCGCAAGACTGACGTGTGAGATAACAGAACTATAAATAGCTACATGCAAGCTTTATTTAAGTGGATGAGGCTTTGGACTCATTTTAGCATAAAGCAAGTTTCATTTGCAATAACATAATAGATTGAAGGCAATTTGGCAAAGCATTTTAATTGTTGAAATAACAACGAGATAATAACATAGTAACAACAACAAGATCAACCTGGAAGTGACTAACCCAAGTCACCACAACAATAGCATGAACATCCATTCATGCCAGCCCATCAAGTTTTAATTAAATGGTTGAGACTAGTTCTTGAACGACCTTACCAAGCATGTCCATAACCTAGGACGAGGCTATTCAATAGTTTTAACCTGCGCAGGGTGTACCAATGTACCCACACGCCGATCGCCTTTCCTTAAAGCACACTACCTTTGGTATGCAGCACGGCTAAGTCCTACGAGACATTTCCAATGGGTGCTAATTTTGACCAAGACAACCCACGGGATAAGGACCCAATGGACTGACCTAACCGGTCGCCACCGCTCCATTCCCACACCACACACACACACATTTTATCTTTAAAACACACCAACCGAAAGCGACCCCAATTAGCACCGCCCAAAGTACTTAGTCAAGAGAGGTCCCATATCCCCTCGTGTGGTTAGCACGCAAAAGCGCTTGGCTTAGTGACCCAAGTAACTTCGGTCCTTAGGGACCCTGCATACCACCACATTCCAAAAACCGCACCATCCATCCAATATGCCCAAGTCTAAATCAATCTTTTATTTTCAGTTTTTGATTTTACAATTAATCAAAGCACAAGTGCTGGACATATAGGAGTAATAATCAGTTTTGAGTGATCAAGACCATCGACTAAGTCGATGATCGCCCATTACTACCGATAACTAAGCATGGCTAAGCAATGTTAACGTAAACTACTAAGTGATAAGAGCTCATCCAACGAGCTCAAACCACAGCAAATAACCTAGGCTCATGGGTAGTAGAGGATAAACAATTCCTACAGATTATGCAACTATAGGATTGCTAGCTATATTTTAACACAAAGTAGCATGCATACATATAAGTGAAACAAAATATTAAGCTTTAAAGTAATGGGACAATGATGGAAATGATCAAACTGCTTGCCTTGTTGCTGTTGCTCAAGTTGTGGCTGAGGGTCACTCTGGGATTACCACAAATGTCGAAACCTAACGGAAAAGCGATAAAGAACCGATAAGAACAACGAAAAACCAAAAAGACTCAACAGCGAAACTTCTCCGAATGCTATGAAAATTTTACAGCAGCAAGACAATGATTTATCATGAATTTAGCAACAAGAACCAATTGATTTGGATTCTCAATGCAAAAGATATGATGAAATCAATTCTGCTCAGCCTATTTAATTAGAAATATGTTACTATTCATCACAAAATTTTCTAGAATAGTAGTGAAGCTGAAATTTTTAAGGTAGCATAAGCACCTCATAAGATGAACAGCCTAGATGGATTCATCCCAATTGGAGCTATAATGCACCTTCTATTAATTTTTGAAACAGGAACTTGAACAAAATTATAATGCATGATTATTCTTTCTGAAAACAGTAACATGTTCAAAACTATTTTTCATAGTGAGTTCATTAATAGAGGAAACCAACAAAGTTGGATTCACTGAAAAATAATCTACAGAGCATTAGTTATGTATTTTACAAGTTAAGCATCAATTTGAGTGTACATTTAAAGCTAGTTTTGAAACCTATTTGCAAAACCATGTTCTGGAGCTGAACTGGGCTCATAACCATTTTCTTGATTGGAGCCCAGGTCAAGCCAGAACCAACAAAATTTGAATGACCTCATTTGGATTTAAAACGAAAAAGATATGAAATTCTAAAGTTATACCTTATTTCAAACTTATAATTAAGACTTCACAGGAATTTCTAAAACCCACAAAGACATGGGAGGACATAAGCGGCTCAGATCACGCGGGGGAGGTCCTCAATGGTTGAGATCTTCCAAAGGAAGATCTAAACTATCAAGATCTCCCCGAGGAAGATCTACATCGTCAGGACCTCACAGGAGGTCTGGACGGTCCAGATGTTCCTGGGGAGGACTTTGATGGTCCAGATCTACCCGGGAGGTCATGAACGGCCGAGATGACCTAGGGAGGTCCTAAGGGAGGTCTTAACGTCCACGCACCTCCGGGGAGGTGCGGATGGCCACGATCGCAAGGGAGGTCTTGGACGCTCAGATCTCCTTGGAGGAGGTCATGGACGTCCCAGAGCTCGTGATCACGTGCTTGCGCCCACGCACGTGCTCGGACAAGAGATTAATGCGAGCGGGACAACGAGGAGGTCCGCGGAGGATTAAATGTGCGACACGGAGGATTAAATACATTTAAGACACACCCTTGATTACAATGATTTGAGCAATGATGAACGATTAAACTCGGTGGATCTCGCCCTAAAACGACCACGGCGGCCGCTTTGTCCGGACAAAGATCCACGAGTTTGAAGACGTGGTTATTGCGGCGATCTGACCTGCACTGGCGACAACCAAAGACATCCCGTGCAGCGCAATAGTGTTGCGCACACCATGGGCTCATTCTCGACGGCGACGACGGTTTTAAACGCCGGCGAGCCGAGAGGGCACGAAGGCACGACACGGCAAAAAATCCAAAATGCGAAATAAAGCTCCGCAACATCCAATCAAGCGTGTGCCCAAATAAAAGCTCCGCAACCTCATACACGCAGGTGCCCAGCGCTAAAGGACTATCAGGAAGTACCTAGAGGTCCTGAAGGTGCCGGGGAGGTCGAGGATGGTGATGGCCTGAGTTGGAGAAGATGGGAAGCTCCGCTGCTCAAGACCAAGCTCCAAGCTCCACTAGCCCACTCTGAAAATGTCACCTCACAAAGAGTTAGGTTCACTTCAGAGATTTTGGGGAGCTTAAAATGAGCTAGAGGTTGAGAGGGAGCCATTGGAGCAAGCCTTCACCAGCGAGGGCTTCAAGCTTCTCAACAATGGCGGCCAAGAGTGGATGTAACATCCCAAAAGTATAATTAGGGTTATTCAAGTATAATTAGATGTGTAGAAATTAAAACTTTTTCTCACAACTTGAAAACCCCTAAAATCTCATGTAATTCTTGTCCAAGAGTTGTGTAATCCAAAAACACAAAGCTCTTGTTGACCAAAAGTCAAATTCCTTTTTCCAATTATCTTAAATCTTGTGCCCAACAATTGGAAAGTATTTTCCTTGGTCCTAAAACCGATGTGGGACCCCTCTGAAAAATATCACAAGTTGTAAAACTAGTTTGATAAATTTTGGAGGTAAAACAATCCTTTAAACAACCTTAACAAATTTCCTGAGAAAAATGCATTGCATAATAACCTCTGGAAATTTTATGCAAGGTTAATCTCATTGTCAGCAAGCTCCAGTTAAAAGTTCATCAAATTTGGAGTTCCTTTGCTATCTCAAATAATTACGCTAAGCTTCAATTATTAAAAACTAAATTTAAAAGCCTACTTTGTTCCTTGGGCTAGCCATATTCAAAATCGGGTCAGCCCAACCATGTCTGCACCTCACAGACCTCATCTCCATTTGATCAGTCATGGTTGTTGGATTTACATCCAACCGCCACGACCTCCTCCGCGGTTAACACCGCAAAGACCTCCCCACCTCATGAGGTCATTACCGTTGGATCAGTGATCCATGGTCATGACCTCCCCTGTGTGTTAAACCTCAAAGACCTCCTCGAGCTGTTAAACCCTCGCAGCGAGGTCATCCCACCTTGTTGAGGTCGTAGCCGTTGGATCAAATCCAACAGCCACGACCTCCTCCTCAACATACTCAGTCAGGTCCTCCCACCTACGTGAGGTCATAGCCCTTGGATCCAAGATCCATGGCCCTGACCTCCCCTCACTGTAAACTAAGCAAACCTCCCACCTAACCAAGGTCGTAGCCATTGGATCAAATCCAACAGCTCACGACCTCCCCGTGCTATCAAGCACTCACAACCTCCCCCATCTTTTGTCGTGCACCGTTAGATTAAAATCTACGGTCACGACCTCCTCCTTTGTCTTATGCGCATCAAACCTCCTCGCAAGACGTGAGGTCGTAGCCCTTGGATTTAAATCCAAAGGCCATGACCTCCCCTCGTGTTCTTATGTTCATGTGCGGTTAAGACCTCACAGAGGTCCGCGACTGTTGGATGGAGATCCAACGCTTTGGACCTCTGTCTCATTTTCCCACGTCTTGATACGCATTAAGGAGATCGTGAGGCCATGACCTCCCCATCCTTGATCGTGTGGTGGGACCTCCTCCAGTCCTTTGGCGTAGCGGTTCAAAAGCGCCATCGGAGGGCCAGGACCTCTCCCAAGGCTTATCCAACGGTCATCAGGACCTCCCTGTTCTTCTCCTACCTTGGTCACGCATGCGTGCTCGAGCAGTGGAGTTAATCGCGCCGAGCCTCTGTGCACCTTCTTGACTCCTGTGACCAAGCATTTAATGCAGTCATTTTTTCGCTTTTCAGTCGGCCTGAGCTGCCCCCTTGTCAACCTCATGTCCTTGCCACCCCATGGACCAACCCGTGGGCTAAGCTCACCATGGAGCTTAGCCCCACTCATAACCTTCACCTCGTCTATAAGTCACCCCAGAATCCTCCCTTGGCTTCCTTTGCACACAACCGATCTCGGCCTTGCATCTTGTGCGTGGTGAGCTCCTCCTCACTCACCTCCATTCTTGGCGCCATTGCTAGAGCTTGGAGCTCCTCGGTGGACAAGGGTCCTGGAGTTTTCCTCCTTTTCTCTCGAGCTCCATTTGTAACATCCCCTCTGGGACCAAGACCTAACTTCGCTTTGGTTTGGGCATTTCAGAGGTGGACAAAGAGGAGCTTGGAGCAGAGCTTTGGCAGTGGAGCAACCCCATCTTCTCCAACTCGGGCCATCACCATCCTCAACCTCCCGGCATCTTAAGGACCTCCGGTAACTCCCGGTAGTCCTTAGTTCTTGGCACCGTGATCAATGAATGTCGCGAGCTTAAGTTTTGGCACCGGCTTGAATGTCGCGCGAGCTTCATTTTTGCTTTTGGTTTTGGCCGTCTTTGGTCAATTTTGCCCTCTCCGGCTCACGGCGTTCAAAGCCGCCGTCGCCGTTGAGAGGAGGTCCACCGGGTGCGCAACGTTATTGTGCACTTTCGGTGGTACCATTGACCTCACCGGCGGGCTCTACATCGCCGGCGAGACCACTTCTTCACGCTTCGGGATCTTTGTCGGACGTCCGGCGTGTCATTGTCGTTTTAGGACAAAGCTTCACCATTTTAATGCGCTAATCATTTGCTCCCATCATTGTAATCAATGGGCGTCTTAACCGCCTTTAAATCCACCCTTTAATGCGTGCATTTAAGACCTCCCGCAGCGGACCTCCTCGCTGTCCCCGCGCATTTATTCCATGTCCAGCGGCGTGCACGCTGGTGCAGACATCGAGACCTCCTCAGGAGATCTGGAGCGCCCAAGACCTCCTTGCGCAATCGTGGCCGTCCAGATCTCACCGAAGTGCAGACGTTAGGACCTCCCTTAGGACCTCCCTAGGTTATCTCGGCCGTTTATGACCTCCCGGGTAGATCTTGGCAGGTCAAGGTCCTCCTCGGACGATCTGAACCATCGAAGACCTCCCTTGGAACATCTGGGCCGTCCGGGACCTCCCCGTGAGGTCTTGGCGATGCAGATCTTCCTTGGGGAGATCTTGATAGTTTAGATCTTCCTTTGGAAGATCTCACCGTTGAGGACCTCCCCTTTAGATCTGGTCCGTTAGGACCTCCTTTCCATGTTGTGGTCCGTTGGATTTAGCATCACGGCCCGACCTCCCTCACCTCACGCATGTGCGTTGCTAGGAGGTCCAGGACCTCTGGACCTCTGGAGCGTGTCGTTGTTCACACTGGGAGGTCTCGAGCCGTTAGATCTATGATCTGTGGCTCACGTCCTCCCATGTCCTTATGGGTTTTAGAAATTCCAAGACATTCTTAATTATGAACTGAAATAAGGTATAAACTTTAGAATTTCATATCTTTCTCATTTTAAATCCATTTGAGGTCATTCAAAGTATGTTGGCTCTGTCTTGGACTTGACTTTAATCCAAAAATGATTGTAAGTTGAGTTCAACTCAGAGCACAGTTTGCCATTAGATTTTAAAACCAACTTTAAAATATACACTTAAATCAATGCTTAACTTGTAAAATACAAAACTAATGCTCTGTAGATTATTTTTGGGTGAGACCAACTTTGTTGGTTTCCTCTATTAATGAACTCACTGTGAAAATTAGTTTTGAGCATGTTGCTGTTAGGAAAATGAGGACTTGTGCATTATAATTTTGTTCAAGTTCTTGTTTTTGAAAAATTATAGAAAGTGCAATATAGCTCCAAATGAGGTGAACTCAATTGTGTTATTCATCTCATGAGGTGCTGGTTTTACAGTAAAAATTTCAGCTTCACCACTTTTCTAGAAAATGTTGCCTCATAATTAAATTAGTGAATAGTGCAGTTTGGTATTTTAGGGCTGAGCAGAATTGTTTTGCTCATAACTTTTGCATTGAGAATCCAAATCAATTGGTTATTATTGCAAAATTCCTAAAATCACCCTCTTGTTGCTGTAGAAAATTCAGAGAATTTGGAGTTCGTTTGTTGTGCTGTCTTTGTTGTGTTTCGTCGTTCTTATCGGTTCTTTCTCGCTTTTCCGTTAGGGCCGACATTTGTGGTGATCCCGAGAGTGACCTCCGCAACAAATTGACCAGCAACAGCAAGGCAAGCAGTTTGATCATTTCCATCATTGTCCCATTACTTTAAAGCTTAATATATTGTTTTACTTCTATGTATGGATGCTACTTTGTGTTAAATGTAAGCTAGCAAGCCTATAGTTGCATAATCTGTAGGAATTGTTTATCCTCTACTACCATGAGCCTAGGTTATTTGCTGTGGTGGGAGCTCGTTGGATGAGCTCCTATCACTTAGTAGTTCGATTTAAATTGCTTAGACATGCTTAGTTTTCGGTAGAAATGGGCGATCATCGACTTAGTCGATGGTCTTGATCACTCAAAACTGATTATTACTCCTATATGTCCAGCACTTGTGCTTTGATTAATTGTAAAATCAAAAACTGAAAATAAAAGATTGATTTAGACTTGGGCATATTGGATGGATGGCGTGGTTTTTGGATGTGGTGGTATGCTGGGTCCCTAAGGACCGAGTACTTGGGTCACTAAGCCAAGGGATTTTGCGTACTAACCACACGAGGGGCATATGGAACCCTCTTGACTAAGTACTTTGGGCGGTGTTAATTGGGGTCGCTTTCGGTTGGTGTGTTTTTAAAGATAAAATGTGTGTGTGATGTGGGAGGGAGCATTAGCTTCGGGAAGGTTGTGTGATGTCTCCTTCTCCCCGTGGGTTGTGCGACTCAATTAGCATTGTCCATTGGAAATGTCTCGTAGGACTTAGCGTGCTTCAGCACACCCAAGGTAGTGTGCTTAAAGGAAAGGCGATCGGCGTGTGGGTGCAGTGGTACACCTGCAGGATAAAACTATTGAATAGCCTCGCCCTAGGTTATGGACATGCTTGGTAAGGTCGTTCAAGACTAGACTACAACCTTTAATTAAAACTTGACATGGTTGGTATGAGCGGGAGTTCATGCTATTGTTGTGGTGACTTGGGTTGGTCACTTCGTGTTGTTCTTGTTGTTGTTACCTTGTTATTTATCTCGTTGTTAATTCAACAATTAAAAATGCTTTGTCAAATTGCTTTCAATCTACTATATTATTGCAAATGAAAACTTGCTTTGTGCTTAAATGAGTCCAAAGCCTCATCCACTTAAAGAAAGCTTGCATATAGCTAATTTATAGTTACATTATCTTACACGTCGGTCTTAAGTAGTACAATAAACAATTTATTGTACTCATTTGCTTTGCTTAACAACTTTGTTGCAGAGGAGGTAGAGCCCAAAGGGCTTTACTTTTGTGAGTTGTCTGCGGTGGTTGGGAGAGCGACTAGCTTGGCGGTCCGGTCGATTGCCTTGTGGGCTAAAGGCACCTTGGTTGGCTCTTATTTTGGGCCATCTTTATGGCACTTTTGCTTCATTGTTATCTTTTGTAATTATTGCTATTTAGCCTAAGGGCCTCTCTTTTGTAATATCTATTCCATATTAATGTTAACTTCGGTTTGTTGCTTATGTACTATGTGTTGTATGGAATTGATGCATTCTTTTGTTGTGAGGTATGTATCTTGCATTCAGGAAGTATACATCTCTCGAGACCGAGTTTATTTGGTTGATAATACTAGGGTCAATTGGATGACTAAGTATTATGAGCCTAATAAATCCGGGTGCTCACAGTGGAGATCAGAGGAGAGAAAAGCTCAAATGACACGGTGCAAGCTAAAGCTTAGAAGTGTGCCAAAGAAGCTAAGGGAGGAACCCAATGGGGTTTTCTACTTGGGAGAAGTAGGCACACGCAGTGGGGTTAAGCTCATGGTGAGCTTAGCCCATGGCTCGATCCATGGGGTTGGACAAGACACGAGGGTGACATGGTGACAAAGCTAGGCGGTGGAGGCGGAAAGTCGACTGCATTTAATCTTGGTCGAGAAAGAGTTGTTATAAGGTACACAAATCGACGGAACCGCATTAATTCCTTTGCTCAGAGCACGCATGCATGACCAAGGAAGGAGAAGAACAGGGGAGGTCATTTTGACCGTTGGATAAGACCATGGGGAGGTCCTAGCCATCGGATCCTATTTTTGAACCGTTATGCTTAAAGGGCGGGAGGAGGTCCCACCACACGATTTGGAAAGGGAGGTCGTAGCCCTCAGATTTCCAAACGCAGATCATAAAGGATAAAGGGTTAGGAGGTCCTAGCCTTTGGATTTACATCCAAGGGCTCGGACTGAGGAGGACATAGCTGCGTGTGACTTAGAGAAAAGCGGGGGAGGTCATGGCCTTTGGATTTAAATCCAAGGCGCACAACCAAAGGGAGGTCTTAAGCTGCTAGCAGCACTAAGAGGTTATGGCCATCGATCAAGATCTAGTGGCGATGAGAGAGGCGAGGAGGTCATGGCCGTGAGATTCATATCTAACGGCCACGACCTCCTGACGGGAGGTTTGGTGCGCTAGATTTTGAGGGAGGTCGTGAGGCTGTTGGATGCGATCCAAGCAGCCACGACCTCAACAAAGTGGGAGGACCTCGCAGAGAAGGTTTGCAGAGGAGGTCGTGGCCTTAGGATTGAATCCAACGGCTACGACCTCAAGTGAGTACAAAATGGAGGTCAAGGTGGTTTGAGCTCGCGGGGAGGTCAGGGCCATGGATTTTGATCCAAATGGCCAAGACACGATGAGGTGGGAGGTCTGGCGGTATTGATCGGAGGAGGTCGTGGCGGTTGGATGTTAATCCAAGCCACGACTTGATCAAGGTGGATAGGAGGTCCGACGCGCTAAGGGAGGCGGTTGGGTTGGACACCTTTGCAAAGCGGTTCAAGCCCAAGTCAAACCAGTTTATTTAGATTAATAAACAAGCTGAGACAAAAGAGGATTTATTTGAGATAGCAAATAAACTCCAAATTTGATGAAATTTTAACTGGAGCTTGCTGACAATGAGATTAACATTGCATAAAATTTCCAGAGGTTATTATGCAATGCATTTTTCTCAGGAAATTCATGAAGGTTGTTCAAGGATTTGTTTTACCTCCAAAATTTATCAAACAAGTTTTACAACTTGTGATATTTTTCAGAGGGTCCCACATCAGTTTTAGGACCAAGGAAAATATTTTCCAAATGTTTGGCACAAGATTTAAGATAATTGGAAAAGGAGTTTGACTTTTGGTCAACAAGAGCTTTGTGTTTTGGATTACACAACTCTTGGACTAGAATCACAGGAGAGATTAGGGGTTTTCAAGATGTGAGAAAAAGTTTTAATTTCTACACATATAATTATATTTGAACAAACCTGTTTATCTGATTGGGATATTCTGAGCCGGCCCACGCCAAGACAACCGCTCATTGAATCGTGGCCCTTGAATTGGAATCCAACGCCTGACATCACTCTCCCTTTCCTTTTTCCATCGCAACCGACGCGTGGGCCCGCCGTCGTCTCCTACCTTGCCTTCCCTTCCTCGCGTAGGGTCGCACGCAGGCGCCATTAGCGCCCCACTCGAAGCTTTCCAAATTTGCCCAAATCCGCTCGGATCCTTCCTGATTCCGTGCGCATTGATTTCACCACGTCAAATCGCGTCCATCACGGCTTCGCCCCTTCCATCTCCGGCCAGAATCGCGTTGATTTCGCCTCGGACCCGCGGAGATCTTCGTGCCCTCCACGCCACCTTAAGCTCGCCCGCGCCCTATAAATAGGTGCTCCGGGACCGCCTCTCTCGTCTCATCTCAGCGCCACCACCCGCAGCCCTCTTCCTCTTTCCTAGCGACCGGAATTTGAAGTTTCTCCCCGGCGGCCACATTTCGAATCTTCTCCGATTCCGGCGCCACCGTCGACTCTCCGACCCCGTCTCCACCACCGACGGCATCACCGCTCCACCGCGATCCTCGTGTGCACCCCCACCTCGTCAAAGGACCACCGGAGCTCCTTCGCGTCGAAGACCCAGCGCCGCCACCGCTCAACCTCGCCGCCGACAACCTTTCCGCCGCGCATCTTCGCAATTTCGGTGAGCATCATGTTCAGCATCGTCTACTCTTCCTTTTGGTACCACTCATGCACCTCGTCGGGGCGTAAATCGCCGGTGAGCTCGTCGCCGGCTTTTGCCTCACTGTCGGGCTGACGTGGCACAGCCACGTCATGGTCGTGTCAGCGCCATGTCGACGCTAAAGCCTATGTGGCAGCCCACGGCGACCACCTCAACCTCTGCTCGCCTGCAACCCAGTGCTTTGTTTGAGAACCGGTCCATGATGGACCGTTGACCGTGCCCGTGGACTTGGTCTTTGACCAAGGGGCCCACCTGTCATAGACTCTAAGATTTTCAGTTTAAAATAATTAATTTGGAAATTCAATTTCGCGCTGACGTCATAATCCCAATTTTCCTTTAGGAAAATAATTAGAAATTCATTTAAATTGCAGATTTAGGTTTAAAATTTGTAAAATTCATAACTTTTGCATCCAATCTCCAAATTGGGTGTTTCAAATTTCTAAATTCATGTAAAATCATTATCTAGCTAACTAAACCAAAATTATTTAATTTGAAGCTATTTTGAATCTGTATTTAAATTTAGAATTTCTTTTAAATATCAAATTTAGGTTAAAACTTGTAAAATTCATATCTTTTGAACCTCAACTTCAAATTGAGTGATTCAAATTGCTAAAATCTTAGAAAATTATTATCTAGCTAAATAAAATAAAATTATTTTCATTTGGAGTTAATTTGATTTGTCTTTTTGGATTTATTTGAATTTCATTTGAATTTGTCGTACTTTCGCGTATAGTGTTTGATGATTCCGGAGAGGTAGATCTTTCAGAGGGTTTAGAATCTCAAGACTTCAACGAAGGCAAGTTACATTCTTGACCATCTTGATCCCAGTATTTCAAAGTTAATTAATTATGTTTTTAAAGTTATTATTGCATGCATATTTTTATTCAAGTATTTTAAACTCCTGTTTTAATTCTTAGTTATGCCAATTCCTTCATTATAGCCAATATTGATGTTTGGAATGCCATGCCCTTGTCACCTTAGTAAAATAATTGAGATAATTATGCTTAGTCATTGCTTAGACCAAAAGATGATTTGGGGAATTTTGCCAAAATACAAAGTTGTTTTGAAAATGAATCTATGGTATTGCTTTTACCATAGATGTTTGGAAAACGTTTTGCCAAAGAAAAATAAATGAAATTGGTTTAGACTTGGGTGAATTGGATTGTTGGTGGGTGCAAGTTCATGCACGGGCTCAATGCAGCGAATGAATGAGACCTGTGGTTTGTTACGGAAATCGCCCGATCATGTAAGGACCGGTCTGCGGGCCGCGGATGTTAAGCCAAACTCGTACCACCACAAGTGCCGAATGGGACAGACTTGGCCAAATAATCTATATCATTTCACCATGTTTATGTCTTGGAAAGATGTGGGAGTCGTGAAGACTTATTGATTATACCTACATGGCGCAAGAGGGGGTAGTCGTTTGGTGCGAAGCCTTCGATTACAAAACCTTAGCGGGCATAATTATGTTGAAATAATGTAGGGTAAAGGCCTCGTGATAGTCTGCTAGTCGCACGCGCCACTAAGGCGTGTCTTGGCCGACATAATAAGCAAACTATCTCTTGTGGGTAAAGCTGTACCAACTCTGCGAGTATTAATCTATTGAATAGCCGTGCTTACGGTCATGGACATGCTTAACAAAAGCCACTCAAAGTTAGTCTCTGGTTTTGTTTAAAAGACTTGTCACTGGTTTATGAAAATGGGATTGGGCGAAGCTTTGGTGTAAGGGGTAGTCCTTCACCATTTGTGTATGGAGGTTCATCCTACACTTGACATTGAGAAATTGAAATATGATTTTGATCTTCTTAAATTCTAAAAATGGCCTTGGAAATTACTAAGAGTATTTAAAGCTGAAAATCTTGTCTTATGCAAATAAACCCCGCCATTACCCTTTGCTCACTTTATGCATGCATTCAATACATTATTTTACGGGTGTAACTTGCAAGCATAGTGGTAGTGCTTACTCTTCTTTGAATAATCTTTATTAGAGAAGACTTCTATCAAGGCGGTGAGGACATCGATGCTTAGGCCACGCTCCCCAGCGATTGCTCGTGGCGAATCGTTGGGTCTACTACTACTATTTTACTTCATGTGTTTTACTTTATTTGGCCTCAAGCCGATTGTAATAAACTACGAATAATTATTAATAAAATCGTGATATGTTTTGATTATCACTTCTGTTAACTGTGTACACTAGAAATCCTGGACTAGTGTATGAACACAGAGAATTCGGGATCCTTCGCTCCCGGGTTCGACAGAAATTGGAATATCTCATCGCATCTCATGCCCGCATACCCATCAACAAAATAGGTCAGTAGAGCGCAAACACAAACATGTTGTTGAAACAAGTTTAGCCCTCCTAGCACACGCTTCTATTCCTATATGTTTTGGGATCATGCTTTCCAAACAACTTGTTTTCTGATCAATCGTCTCCCAATTAGAACAATCAATAACTCTACTCCTCTAGAATGATTGTTCGGTACAAGACTAGTTTACAACTTCTTTCGCGTTTTTGGGTGCGCCTGTTGGCTAAACCTCCCATCCCTATAATGCTAGGAAGCTTCTGTTTCGATCTCAAAGGTGTGTGTTCCTCGGATATAACACCATGCACAAAGGATACAAATGCCTCAATCCCTCCACTGGACGTGTCTATCTGTCTCAGGATGTTGTCTTTGATGAGTGTGTGTTCCCCTTTAATCGTGCCAATTCCATCGAAGTGAAGCCTATGTAGGCGAAGTCTTGGATGCGAGGCCACCGAGCCGAGGCATAGCCTTCGAGGCGGGCGACGCGTCGAAGTGAGGCCTATGTAGGCGAAGTTGTCCTCTCTTGCTTCGCGGCTTGATGAGGGTTGTTGAAGTAGAACTCCTCAGAATGGTCGCGGTTCGAGCTAGAAACGTTGTAGTGACAGGTAGATAGCACGAGTGTCTCTGCGGAAAAGAGAGAATGATCAACACTTATTTCTTGTAGCAAGATAACATTCGTTTGACATGAGCATTGATCGAAGCGTTGCCGAGGGATTAGTAGAGTCCCATCACTTTAGATACTAAGATCTCCGAGGTGATAGCCTTATGCAAGCATGATAGTCCTTGATCGATATTCGAGCCAAGTCGATGGTACATGATTCGAGCTGCCAATGAGACTGAGTCATGGACATATCAAAGGGGTGGCCACGAGACTAAGTCGTGGGGCACCGAATGGCCCATAGGGGTGGTAGCCCCCCAGTGGACTTGGAGGCACCCATGAGGCTAACTCATGTGTATCTTGAAGGTGTGCCCACAACACTAAATCATAGGCACATCGGAGG
Source organism: Phyllostachys edulis (assembly GCA_036346405.1). Lineage (NCBI taxonomy): Eukaryota > Viridiplantae > Streptophyta > Magnoliopsida > Poales > Poaceae > Phyllostachys > Phyllostachys edulis. The sequence continues at coordinate 46,440,131 of CM070553.1, forward strand.
GGCATCCACGAGACTAAGTCGTGGGGCACCGAATGGCCACTAGGGATGGTAGCCCCCCAGTGGACTTGGAGGTGCCCATGAGGCTAACTCATGGGCACCTTAGACGTGTGCCCCTGACAGTAAGTCACGGGCACATCTGTGCCGTCCACGAGGCTAAGTCGTGGGGCACTGAATGGCCACTGGGGATGGTAGCCCCCCAGTGGACTTGGAGGTGTCCATGAGGCTAACTCATGAGCACCTTAGACGTGTGCCCTTGACAGTAAGTCAAGGGCACACCGGTGGCGCCCACGAGGCTAAGTCGTGGGGCACCAAACTATGAGGGAAATGAAGCCCTTTTACCCCGTATGTGGGTTTTTTGTTATGATCGGGAATGCATGAGAATGGTTAACCCTTGCGAAGCAATAGAGCTATGCATGCGGGGACCCGGAGGTCGTTCGGCGCATGGCCTGGAGTCTAAGGGGGACGAGTTCTCAGCACATCCATCAACTTGGTACTGGACCAAAGTTGTCGCTCATGCCCTAGGTCTAGTAGGACACGAGCTGCCATGGTGGAGGCGACGGACGCCCAAGCCACCATGGACTTTTGCTAGGGGAGACCGCAGAGGTCGTACGCCCTACGCACCACGAGAGTGGTTGCTCATGCCCTAGGGCCAGTAGGACACGAGCCGCCATGGTGGAGGCGACGGACGCCCAAGCCACCATGGACTTTTGTTAGGGGAGACCGCGGAGGTCGTACGCCCTCGCACCACGAGAGTGGTCACTCATGCCCTAGGGCCGATGGGACCGAGCCGCCATGGTGGAGGCGACGGACGCCCAAGCCACCATGGACTTTGTTAGGGAGACCGCGGAGGTCGTGCGCCCTCGCACCACGAGTGGTTGCTCATGCCCTAGGGCGATGGGACCACGAACCGCCATGGTGGAGGCGACGGACGCCCAAGCCACCATGGACTTTTATTAGGGGAGACCGCGGAGGTCGTACTCCCTACGCACCACGAGGGTGAAATCCCTTGGAGGGAAAGTGTCTTGAGAGCCCATACAAGATTTATATGTCGGGACTGTCCCCTAACAGTAGCGCGTTAGGGGGCAGGCCTCGTAGCGAGCCTTCATTGCTCGTGCCGCATAGACGTCATGCTTCCCGGGGGTGATGGTTGGCCTCAGAATCCTTAGCCTTCTAGCCGCGAGGGTGCCTTGAACTGCTCGCCCTTGGCCGGGCTTCGCATCGACCCACACAAGGGAGGAGGATGCGCATAGGAGCCCTAGGGCATGTAGGACGTTGCCATCCCGAGGTGGATGGCCCTGATCTCCAACAAGATTGCTCGGCTGGGGCTCCTTCAAAGTGCGGATGGGTCGTCCATGAGATCATTGCTCTCCGGAGCCGGAGGAGGTTTCATGGACTTAGAGTATTTTTTGGTAGGAGACATAGCCTTTCATCGATTAGCTACGTCCCCACGGTTGGCGCTAATGTTGTAGGTGTAAAAACCAAACACGAGTGAGGGGGGTGAACGTCGGCCCTCTAACGGGCCATCGTCCACGAGGGTAAGAAATAACATAAGGATTTATACAGGTTCGGGGGTCCGAGAGGACCGCCCTACTCCTGTCGGTGAGCCAACGGGGGGTTACCTCCGGAGAGGGAGCCCCCGAGGACTCACCAATTTTAATAGGTTACTTTATTGCTCAAGAGGGCTCCCCTTGAATGAGGGATACATGGGGGGTATTTATAGGCTCCCAAGCCTGCACAAATGACCAAAATACCCCTTTGGGGATAGCTGCACTTATGAGTACAAGCGAGGGGTACAATAGTCTTTTAGGAGCTTTACTGCACTTCTTGTACTTGTACGCGAGTCTTCTGCCAGGCAGGCCCCATTAGTGTGATGGATAAATTATTCTTACAACAAGTCTATTATCCCGTCTCCTATTCTTCTATTATCCTTTGTACCATTATCTTCTACCAATGACCAACAAATGTCTAGCAATACTCCTGTCATGCAGTCTGATGTGTTTGATGATGCAGGACTTCCTCAGCAAGGGAGGAGATTTGGTGATGCTTCTAAAGTTTCTAAAGGAACTGTGCCCAGTCCTGATGCAGATGGCTTGGCTGGTTGCGTTGCGCATGACACTGGTGTTGAGTCTGCGTCGTCCCCTACATTGCAATCAAGAGCACATCAGCAACAACATCCAATGCGTACACGATTACAGGATGACATTCAAGTCCCTAAGGTGTACAATGATGGCACTATTTGGTATGACAGTAGACGTAGAGCACTCATCAGCAGTATGGACAAATCAGTTGAGCCCACCAATCATCATGCTGCTATGTGTGATCCAAGATGGAAACATGTTATGGATGTGAAATATGATGCACTTGTCAGGTACAAAACTTGGAGATTAGTGCCGCCACAACAGAAGGCAAACATCATAGATTGCAAGTGGGTGTTCAAGGTGAAAAAGAAGGCAGACGGGAGTGTGGATCGGTTCAAGGCTCAATTAGTCGCCAAAGGTTTTAAACAACACTATGGACTAGATTATGAAGATACGTTCAATCCTGTAGTGCAACCTGCCACCATTCGACTTGCGATGGTTTAGTATCAATCTTACGAATGAATGCTAGGACTTTCCTTGAATTATATCTACACATAAAAAGACACAGGGAATTTATATAGGTTCGGGCCTTCTCTTGCGAGAATAATAACCTACTCCTGCATTGTTGTACTGACTATGCTTTACAACAGGGAAGAAATCACTAGAACTAGGACTTAATGACTCCTGTCTATTGATTGTATATCTGGTCGATTCGCTTTTGATCTCTCTAACCTATTCGTTTCTAATCTCTCTCTCTCTCTCTCTCTCTCTCTCTCTCTCTCGTCCACTGACTTTACCCCTTATATAGCGCATGAAAGGGTGATAGTTATTCACGCCAAGAGGCACCTTGTCGTTTGATGTAATGCGCACATTTAAGGGTAGTTATTGTCATGGACAGAGGCTTAATACGTGAAGTTATCCTGGAGAATAACATCACATATTAACTACTGTGTATTTTAAACACAACACATAAATGTCCCTAGTTGATTGGACACACATGTCTGTAGGCTTTGTTAACTATAGGGTAGTCGTAGCTGACATGGTCGTAGTAAAGCTTACGACCATGAGGTGGTCGTAGCAAGGCTTACAATCATGAGGTGGTCGTAGAAAATCTTACGACTACCATATAGTCATAGAAGTACTTACTACCATATAAGGTGGTCGTAATATAGTTTACGACCATTCGGCTAAACTTCTCCCTTATTAATGATAATGGGTGTCCTTAAGAATAACACAAAGATATTGCTATCTATAATAACAATTACAGATAAACAATTTAATTAATTAAGGATTATTAGATCCTCATCATCTAGCGCCCCCCCTAACTTTAAGTGAAAAAAACTTACTTGCAAAGGAGGTCATAGAATAGTGGTCGGAAGCAGAGTCTTTCCGACTGGTATTTCATTTGACCAGAAATTGACTTGGTCAAGTAGATAATTTTACTTGAGTTGAAAAGATAAAACAGTTTTTTCCTTACAAAAAGATTAAGGAATGCAAACTGACTCTCACAGATCTGTCCATCAAGAGCAGTTCCCAAAGGGGTGGCAACTGTTGAGCTCCCACGATCTTTAACTTAGACTCATGGATATAAAAATCTACCATGAGCGTGGGTTTTTACTTTCCCCATTTGGTTCAATTGTGCTCAAGTTCTTGCTCTCTCCACTGCCAACCAAGTTTGTCATCCTTCTCCAAATTCTTCCAAATCCAAATCAAACTCACTAAGAAGAAATGGTCGGGACCATTTCCAACTGGGAGAAATCCGAGATGGATGTGGAGAAGATGATTGCTTTGGTCGTAGCAGAGAAGATTCTAAGGCACTCTTTGGTGAAGTGGAGCAATGCTGAGGGTCAGCATTGGCCCTCGAGTGAGAAGGACACCATTCCAGTATTCCAGGCGTGTTGTGAATGTGATTTTCAACTTCCGTTCACCCTTTTCTGATGGTCGTACTCCAGCATTTTGGGGTAGAATTGGTGAACTTGGTTCCCAATTCCATCACAATCCTGAGTGTATTTGTTTATCTGTGCGAAGCCTATTTGGGAATTCTTTCAGATTTGGATCTCTTCCGGTACTACTACGGAATGAACAAGCACAGTGAAATCGCAGGCAGCTACGGTTTGAAGCTCCACGATGGGAAGTCGAGGGAGTATATTCAGATGTTCACTCGGTCATCGTGGCCAGGGTGGAAGAAGAAGTGGTTCTATTGGACTGTGTTGAGGGACGATAGCCTCTTCTTCATGGGGAAGCCCGCAGAGAAGAGTTCATCTTGGGAATCGACTCCAAGCGACCTCAATCGGATCACCCCCTACATCCAAGCTATTAAGGATTTGAGGGAAGAGGGGCTAACCGGATGGCACGTGGTGAGGGACTTCATCACGCACTGTATTTGTCCCCTAAAGAATCGAGCACATCCCATGTGGAGGTACTCATGGGACTACTGTCTTGACTAGAGATTATGAAGGAGGTAAAGTAATAATCAAGTTAGCTCTTTTTGTTAATTTTGAGCATAATTGTTGATGATATCTTTGTAATCATAGATCTCTCATAAAAGGAAATTGACCCTCGAGTCTAGCTCATTTGTGAGAAGGCTCCTACGACCACGGGAAGAGCTCCTCGAATCTTGGCGGTCGTAACTGAAGAATAAAGAAATGAACGCCTAAAGGTAATCAAAAGTTGATTTCGTCTTTAGAGTTCAGTAGTCGTAAAACTCGACCACTTGACAATAGACCGTCAAGATGACCAAGAGGTCGAATTGAAGGCTGTCAAAGATGAGTCAGAGGAAGACATAGTTCCTCTGGCTAAATGGCGTCTCCTTGTGAAGGCTGCCGATAATAAGGATGGAAGTTCTAGTTCCTCCCTTCCTTCGACCACCCCCATCAAACAGTTCTTTGCAGATGTGATTGCTGCAAAGAGAAGGGGTGTGATTGAAGAACTTAAGCATAAAGCTCCTAATACCAAGGTACCCTTCTACTATGACAATAAAATATTTTCAGTTTCTGCTTCTTATGGCTTTGTCAAGCAAATAGAAAAGGAGCACTAGAAAAGTTTTATATCTTTTGTGAAGGCTACCTCTGCAACAGCAAAGCCTGTGGTCGAGGCTAGCACTGTCCCTCTAGTGGTCGAAGCCGGTTCTGACCATTAAGAGGGGCAGGTAGCTCAGAGAGTTCTAGCTCTCGATCAAGACCAACGACCAGTCGTGGTCGTAGAGGTCCCAATTCTTTATCAAGACATTTGGCTAGACGTGGTCGAGGAAGCCCCAGCCTCTCAAGCCCATTGACACTGAAAGCCTTCCACAGGTTGAAGGTGTCACAAGAATTGAGGTGGCCAAAGAAGAAGAAGAAGAAGAAGAAGAAGAAGAAGAAGAAGAAGAAGAAGAAGAAGAAGAAGAAGAAGAAGAAGAAGAAGTCTTCCTTGGGGAAAGTTTCTTATGGATTCAGGATCGTATCCGGAAGCCAAGGTATGTAAAATTAAAAGCTTAGAAATTGTATTTACCTTTTAATTCCACAGTTTGACATGCCTTACTCTTTTCTTGGTGTTTTAGTCCTGCTTTCTCTAGCTCCCAGGTATGCTTCTGCTGAGAGGCCTACTGTTGTTTTGTCTATGGCCATGGGAGTATTTGTTTCTCCTGCGGTCGAAGAGACAACGATGGAGGTGATCGAAGATTTGACCACTATCCCTGATGTGGCGACGGAGGAGGTTACTGCCGTCGAGCCAGCCATAACCATTAAGGTAGTCATAGAGGAGGAGGCGTGTCGGACGCGGGATTAACACCCCAAATCCTTTGTGCATTTTTGAACTAGTCCCATGATCAGTAGCTAGTTCAAACAGTAAACATATATGGTAACATCCATAAATCGCACAATATTATTAATAATCAACAGAGTTTATTACAAAAGAGGCTTACAAGCCAACATTAAAGAACACAGCGGAAGATGAAGAAATAGTGGAGTCTAGCTGATCTGCCACAAGCAATCGACTGGGATAGCGGCCTAGTCGTCGAGATCTACACCGGTAGCAAAGTCCTTCTCTGAAATTTATTTGCATAAAGCAAGGATGAGCACAACCTCCGTGCTCGCAAGTTACACCCAATTAACAGATTATAATGCATGCAATGGTATAACAAAGGAAGGCTTATTGGTTAAATTTGCACAAAGCAATGTTTTCTTTAAATACTTGTACTAAGTTCCAAAGAAGTTATTCTATAACTAAAATTTATTTTATAAATTCTCAATTTTATAGTCAGATAACATTCACACATGAATGGTGAAGGATACTCTCCTATCACATGGCTTCCTGCCTAATTTCTCATTTGGATAGAAATCCAAAATCATTTGTGTCAAATCATTTTGAAATCAAAACCAAAGATCTAACTTTGAGTGGCTTTGCTAGCATGTCTATGATCGTGGATACGGCTATTCAAATAGTTTTACACTCTGCAGAGTTTGTACAGCTTTACCCACATGACACGAATTCTCTAGTTTGTCCGGCATATATCTATGCCACCGCTCACTACCTTAGGTAAGCGGTCTAGAGCACGTGACAAGGCCTTTACAAAACGCCATTCCACCGTAGTCCCCCCTTGCTAACGTTTCGCCCCCTTTGGATAGAAACCCACAGGGTTTGGGCCCCCTCTTGCGCCAGATGGGACTAACGTAGGTCATAACATGACTACCCAACGCATCTGAAGGGAACGACCACGGTGGAATATTGCAAATTAATTAGCCAGGTCCCGCCCACATAGGACATGTGGTAGTACGATGTGGCTTAGCAAAGCAACACTCAGAGGCCGGTCCTTAACTAACATGGGCGACTTTCCAAACAACCCCTAGGCCTCGATCCCGTGCATCAACATGCACCATCCAAAAAACCATTTCGCCCAAGTACAAACCATCATTTTATTTCATTTTTCAAAGTCATTTATAAACTTCCATAACACACCAATGCCATGGATACAATTTAAACAATATTTAATTTTTGGCTGAAATTCCCCAAATTAAACAGTTTTGGTCTAAGCATGTCTTTGCATCATATTTTTAAATGATCCTAGTTCATACAATTGTATCAACTAGGTTTTATCTAGGGTGACAATATATTTGATTCAAACATCAATATTGGCCATACAAAGGATTAGGCATAACTATAAATTTAAAACAGGAATTTAAATTACTGAATATAAATAGCACGTAGTAATAATTTAAAACAGAATTTAAATAATTTGAAATAATGGGTGCAAATATGGTCAAAGATGTAACTTGCCTTGCTCAATTAGTTGCTCTCAAACGGCGTCAAAATCTGACTCTCCGAAGTCTATACGCGAAAATACGACAAATTCAATTGAAATTCAAATAAATTCAAAAAGACAAATCAAATTAACTCCAAATCAAATAATTTTGGTTTATTTAGCTAGATAATGATTTTATACAAATTTAGAAATTTGAATCATCCAATTTGAAGTTTGGATGCAAAAGATATGAATTTTAGAAGTTTAAACCCTAAATCTAGATTTTAAATGAATTTCCCGAATTGTTTTTCTAAAGGAAAATCCATTTATTGCGCATGGCTGACGTTAGCCACAGGTTTTCAGGATTTAAAAGAAATAAACTAATTTCTGACGTGTGGGCCCCACTTGGCAGTGACTCGGCACATGGACCAAGTCCACTTAGGCCACGTCACTGCCACATGGCGAGGAGTGGCTAGGTGGCGCCTACATGGCATCTATGTGGCTAGGCCATGCTGGAACAAGGTGGCGTGGGGACCGATGGTCGCCGGCGATGTGCGGCACGGCGTCGACTAGCGAGGGTACGAGAAGGAAGAGGGAGACGCGGCAATCTCGGTGCGCTCACCCACACGTCGAGAGGAGGATGAGGCGGCCAGCGGCGAGGTGAAGGTGGCGGCGTGGTACGACTCGTTGGTGAAGTGGCGATTCTGTGGGGTTTCGGCGAGGCGAAGGTGCGCAACGGCTTCGCGGCGTCACGGCGATGCAAATGGTGGCGGAGTCGAGGTCGCGGCGTCGACGGTGGCAGCGCAATCGAAGCTCCAAGCTCTCGTGGCCAACGACGAGGAAACTCCAAATACGGCGAGCACACGGGTAGATAGGGGAAGTGGGTTTCGATCAAAAAAAGATAGCGGAAGTGGGTGGCGGTGTTGGAATGGGTGTGAAGAGGGGCACCCGGGGCTTCCTTTTATAGGGGCCGAGGGGCTCCGGTGTGACGTGGAGGAGTAGGGATCGTGCGGCGGCGGTTGCGGGGTCGTGGCACACGCGTGCGGAGAAAAATGGGGAAGGAGGTGGGGGTCGTGCGGAGGCGGGCGCGAGTCTCGCGCGCACGCGCGGAGGACGCGGGGTGGTTGGGGCGCACCCGTTGGCAAAGCTCGGTGATGACCATCCAAGGCGGCTTTAGCGCCTGTGCCTTGCGCGTTGGAGACGAAGACGGCGGGGAGCGGCGTATGAGCCCGCGCGTCGGCAAGTGTGGAGTGGCGAAAAAGGCGGACGCGGTAGTTGGATTTAGATCAACGGTCCTCGATGAATTTGTCTTGGTAATTTGGTTTGGGCCTAGAAAGAGAAGGGGTTGGGCTGCACAGTGAGGTTTTGGCCCAAAGGTTGTTAGGGTTTTAAAATTGATTTATTAATTTAAAATAATCAGATTAATTCGAAAAAGCTTCAGAAAATAGCAAATAAATTCCAAAAATTCTAGGAAAATTCACAGAAATCCCTAGAGTTATTTTGAACTTAAAAAAAATTCCAACTTTTATTTGGTAATAGTTTTTGCACATAATTTATTTTGGCTTTAAAATATTTAGGAAAAAGCTTTTTAAAATTCAAGAAAACTCTAGAAATTAATTAAAATTTTATTTTTCAACTTTAAATCAAATAAAACTTCAAGAAGCTTCAATAAATTTTAGTTTTGACTTTTAAAACTTAAAAAATTCAAATAAAGCCATAAAACTCTTTCAAATTTTAGAAAATCCAAAATAATAACTTTAATAATTTTTAATTTGGTAACAGAACTTTGGGATGTTACAAGGCGAAGACGGTGGAAGAAGTGGATGCTATGGCGATCAAGTCAATTAATGAGAATCTCAATTATCAAACAAGTGACTTGGTCCTACGATCACCAAAAGCAGCTGGTCAAGATGGAGCAGGGAGCGCCAACGGTCGTGCCGAGAAGGAGGTCGTGGAGGATGTTCCTTCGAGTCGTCAAGGTGGAGTTACTTTTTCTTTCAACAATGAAGAAGAAGAAAAATACTCTTTCGACCTCTTCCCCGAATTCTTTGGACCACCGATTGTCGGGTCCTCTTCGTTTAGATCTCATGACCAAGTCCCACACCCTAAGGATATTCAAAATAGGGACATATCTTTGATGACGAGTGTCTTCAAAGAATATGGTGGTCAAAGTTGACGGGCTCTATGAACTGTAGGACTCCGAGATGGTGTATGCCCATTTTGCTCGATCAGCCATCAGTGTAAGTACTTGATACCAATTTTTTATATATTTGGTTTTTTTCTTTTTCTCATTACATATCTCTTTGTTCAGAGAGCTCTCGAACAAGTTGCTATCAAGTGAATACCACGAACTGGCGATATTCTTTGAAAGCGAAAGTTGAATTTCATGAACAAGTAGTGGGATGGTAAGTTACTGTTATGAGTAGTCTTTTTTGTTTCGTCCACTCATTCCGTACTCATGTTTGCTTAAGCTTTGTAGGTCTAAAAGCAACGAAAGATCCTTGGTCAATACACTCGACTATGCAAAAGCCGAGAGGCAAATGCTAAAGGATGAAAAAGAAGATCTGCTGAAGAACCTTCAGGAGCCAAATTTTGCAGTTTTTGAGATGCATAATACAATAAACAGTAAATATTTCACTTAACATTGTTCATTTCGACAACCTTTTTTTTCTAACTCAACCTTCTTTTTTTTCTAACTCCTTTTCTTTTTGAGAAAATTGGTCGACATGGATAAGCTTCAAACCGAGGTTGATTTCAAGATCTTGTTGATCAATGAGCTTACCCATATCTCCAAAGAAAAATAAAAGAGCATAAAGGCATGGGAGGAGCAGTGCACAAAGGATGTTGCCTCTCATGATGACGAAGTCAAGAAGCTTGACTCTCGCTTAGCAGGTAAGAATTCTTTATCTACGACCACTTCTATTTACTAGTCTTTAAGAGTGTTTTTCTAACTGGTCGTGCTCTATTTTCAGAGAAAGCGGGATTAATAAAATGACTTCAGGAGATTTCGATTCGTAGTAAGGAGGAAATGAAGGCTACGAAGGTCAACCTTCAAGATAATATTCCTCTCCTTAACAATATGCTCAATGGACCACCGTGAGAGGCCATACAAGTACTATTGGACACCGTGAGCGTCCCTATGAGTACTATTGGATAGCAAGTCAGAACTTTCCAGGAGTTGATAACGACTCTGAAGACCAATCAAGCCGACTCGATAAGACAAGCGGTCGAAAGTACAATATGTTTTGTTTTGGAAACTTAAGGCTCATGACCATAGTCTTAATCTTCAACCAGTCGAAGCTAACTTCGACTACCCTAAAGTAGAGGTAGCACGACTCATCGAAGAATTGCAATTGGTTGGCAAGAAGGTCTCAGAGGAGATGCAAATCAGATTTCCTTTGTTTGAGTAGTTTGCAATAGGTAATACATTGTAAAAACAATTTCTTTCTTTTGAATGTAAATCTTTATTTTTCTGCAAATTGTCTTTTCGAGTAGTTAGTAACTCATAAGACAAAAAATAGAAATGAGAATTGAATTTTAAGACTAAGAATTGAAGTCATATTTGCTTGGTTTAATTATATAAACTAAGTAAATAGTGGAAAAAGAGTGTGCTTAAAATTTTGTTCGACCTTTTCTTATTGAACTTGATTTTGTTGTACTAGTAGCAAAAGTTAAAAACAGCTCAACACTAGGAAGTTTCTTCTAGTAGGGCAAGACCACGTGTAGAGAGGAAAGACTTCGACTAGGTGGTGTTACTTCCTTGGACCAGATTAATCAAATCAAGCGCATTAAAAGTAGTCGAACAAACTATGAAAGCTTAACTCACTTAGAAAATTCTTCGTATAATGAATAAGTAAACTAAGTTAATGCTTAAAAAGAGCTTGCTTTAAAATTATTTTGACCATATTTTGTTGAACCTAGTTTCTTTGTGTTGGCAGCTAAAGTTAGGAACAGATCAACGCGAGGAAGTTCCTTCTAATGGGTAGGACCACGTGCAGAGAGGAAAGACTTCAACTAGATGATGTTACCCTCCTTCGACCTGTGTAAAGAAAACCAAGTGTTTAAAAAGTGATCGAAAAATTATTGAAGCATTGCTCAATGAAAATTTTAAGACAATAAAGATTGGAGAAAGCATAAACTTTATTGAGAATGTAAAAGGTTACACATAGAAACTTGTGTAGCTTATCAATGTTCCATGAATTAGAAAGAACTCTGCCATCTTCCATTGCTAGTCGTACTGAGTCTGGCTGTGTGACTTCGACTACTGTGTAAGGTCCTTCCCACTTGGGGGAAAGTTTGTTCCGATTAGACTAGGATTGAATCTTGTTCAATACCAAGTCACCTACAGCAAGGCTGCGAGGTTGGACTTTATGATCATAGTACTTGCATGAGGCTTGTTGGTAGACTGCCGAATGGATTAAGGCTTGATTCTTCTTTTCTTCGAGCAGGTTGATGTCATCAGCTCGAAGTTGTTCTTGGTCGGAGTCATTGTAATTTTCAACCCTTGTCGACTGAATCTTTAATTTAGGTGGAAGCATGGCTTCAGTACCAAAATTTAAGAAAAATGGTGTTTCACCTGTAGCCCGACTAGCAGTTGTGTGAATTGTCTACAATACTGAGGGTAATTCTTTTACCCAAGCCCCCGAGCGTTTTATAAGCTGGTCGAAAACTTGAGTTTTAATTCCCTGTATGATTTGACCATTCACCCTTTCGACTGCCCCATTGCTTTGTGGATGGGCGACAGAGGCATAACATAGCTTGGTACCCAACTCTTCGCAAAATTTCTTGGAATTTTGCACTAAAAAATTGTGTACCATTATCTGTAATAATTTGACTTGAAACTCCAAATCGAGTGATCATATTTTTCATTATAAATTTCTTGGCTGCTTCCATTGTTATCCCAGTCAGAGGTTCGACTTCAATCCATTTTGTGAACATATCACTAGCCACAAAAAGGAACTCGAAACCCCCTAATGCTTTTGGGAATGGTCCAAGGATATCGAGACCCCAGGTTATAAAAGGCTAGGAAAGATGTATGGTTTGTAATGCTTGAGCCGATTGGTGTATTTGCCTGCTATGAAATTGGCACTGTACACATTTCTTAACAAGCTGTTTAGCATCGTGGATGGCTGTTGGCTAGTAGAAACCTTGTCGAAAGGCTTTTCCGACCAGCGTTCTGTAAGAAGCATGAGTTCCACAAATGCCTCTGTGTATTTCTTGAAGAAGATTTAATCCTTTGTTCTACGATTTGCATCACATAAGAACCCCTTGAGTACCTCACTTGTAGAGGACTCCTTCGACCAAAGTATACATTTTGGCCTTACGAGATAAATAATCAGCCCCAAGATCATCATTGGGTAATGTGCTCTTCTGAAGATAGTCATAGATGGGACTTATCTAGGTATCCTCGTATTCTAGGGAGGCTATCTCAATAGTAGATATCTCTGGTGTTTCGACTAGGGATAGCTTCTGGAGTTGTTTCAAGAAGACTCCTTGTGGTACTAGTGATCGGGAAGAAACCATTCATGCTAACTGGTCAACGAGGAAATTATCTTTTTGAGGGATATATTGTACCTCGAAACCAAAAAAATGCTCTTCAAACTTCCTGACTTCCGATAAGTACTGAGACATGGTCGTATTAGAGCATTGGTACTCTTTTCCGACCTGATTCATAACCAGTTGAGAGTCTCCTCCCACGAGTAGTCGTCAAATCCCGAGCGCTTTCGTTGATCTTATGCCAGGCAATAAACTTTCGTATTCTGCCACATTGTTAGTAACATGAAATTATAATTGAATAACATACTTTAAGGTTTCTCTTATAGGAGATACTAGAACCACCCTAGCCCCCGAGCCAGGCGTAAGTGACCCATCAAAGTACATTGTCCACTGGTCATGGGATTTGTACTGGGGTCACTTAACAAGTTTAGAATTTTTCCATTCGGTGCTAAAGTATGCCAAGATCTAGGATTTAATGGTAATTCGAGACACGAAATAGAGGTCGAACTCTCCAAGTTCAATCGACCATTTTGTCATGTGTCCCATAGTTTCCCTATTCTAGAGGACCTCTCCTAAGGGAAACTCAGACGACATAATTAATGTGTGTGCCTGAAAATAATGCCATAGTTTCCTTGAAGACATGAGGAGGGCATATATAAGCTTTTGTACCTGAGGATAACACTCCTTAGGCCCATGTAAAACATCACTAACGTAGTAAACTGGTCTTTGAACGTTTTCACATTCTGTAACCAGCACTGTGCTCACTGCTTTTGGCATAACAGTTAGGTATATTAGGAGTATCTCTTCTGGTTTCGGAAAAACCAGAACAGGAGCACTCGTAAGATACCTCTTGACATCTTCGAAGGCATTGTTTGCCTCCTCTGACCACTCGAAACCCTCATATTTCCTCAGAAGTTTAAAGAAAGGAAGTCATTTTTCTTCCAGTCGTGCGATGAAACGACTTAAAGCCGTTATGCATCCTGTGAGTTTCTGGACTTCTTTCTTTGTGGTCGGAGGGCACATTTGTTCAATTGCTTCTATCTTTTCAGGGTTTGCTTCTATTGCTCGTGCAGAGACAAGGAATCCAAGTAACTTTCCTATCGTAAATATGATTAAGATGCTTGATGCTTTTTACGATCAGATCATCAACATAGGCTTCCAAATTTCGGCCTAGCTGAGAAAGGAAGGTCTTTTGCATCAAGTGTTGAAAAGAAGCACCAACATTTTTTAGACAAAATGGCATTTTGACATAGCAAAATATTCCAAATGGTGTAATCAATGCGGTATTTTCTTCATCATCTAGACACATACTTATCTGATGATAACCAAAATATGCATCTAAGAAACTTAATATTTCACAACCAGTAGTAGAATCAACCAACAGATCAATACGAGGAAGGGGGAAATCGTCTTTCGAACAAGCTTTATTAAGATCAGTAAAGTCTACACACATACGTTACTTACCATTAGACTTTCTAACCATTACAAGGTTAGCCAACCACTTTGGGTGGTCGACTTTTCTTATGAAGCCTGCTTTAAGTAGCTTGTCCAATTCAGATCTTATGACATCTCATCGATCACGTGCGAATCTCTGTATTTTTTTGTTTTACGGGTTTCTTGTCAGGCCGTAGAGCTAACCTGTGATCGATCACCTCCCTGGGGACTCCAGGCATGTCTAATGCTTGCCACGTGATGACATATGTGTTTGAAGGTGATGAGGGCGTCTTCCTATGCAGGGTCAGAGGTGACCTCGATGTGAATGGTCTTCGAAGGTTCCCCTATATTCAGTGGAACTTCTTTGACTTGGTTGTTTGGCTTTGGTGCAACTTTAGTCTTCGACTACTTGGTCGAAGGTCGCTCCTTGCTTGCTTTTTGAGTTGGTATTTGGCCAACCATCTCGAGGGACTTGTGGTCGCATGTAAGCACCATCTTTTTATCATAGCGAACTGTGATTACTCCTTTGGGACCTGACATCTTAAGACATTGATAACCGTAATGAGCATCCATTAGGAATCGTGCCAGAGTTGGTCGACCGAGTATGGCATTATATGCTGTGTCGAAATCTGCCACATCAAAAGAGATTTTCTCCGTCCCGAAATTGTTTGGTGAACCAAACGTTACAGGAAGAGAAACCTGACTAATGGGTTTGGTCGAAGACCCCAGTATGATCCCATGAAATGAGTATCGTACATGCATGATCTTTGTCTTGGGAACTTGCATCTCATCCAAGGCACTCATGAAGAGTATATTCAGCGAACTTTCACCATCAACTAACACACAATTTACTCGACAATTGTTGATGGTGGGCTCGACCACAATCGAAAAATGACCAAGTCGAGTAGAAGGGATCGGACAGTCACATTTCTCGAAAGACATGGTAATTTTTGACCACTTTGGTATTTTATTGACAAGAGGAGGGTCGATGGAATTTATCTCACGTTCGACGGCTTTGAGCTGTTGTTTCATCTTATATGCGAAAGATCCTCCATAGATGTGATCGATGGTATGTTTTGGATCTTGAAACGACATCTCCTCATCATCATCTGACTGTTTTCGACCACTTGTTTGCCCAACCTCTTCAAGTGTAGGAAGCGGTCCCTTGCTGGAGTAGTAATCCTCGAGTTTCCGCTGAAAAACCTAGCAATTGCGAAGGTCGTGTTCTTACTTTTTGTGAAAAGGACACCATCTAGGCTTGTCTTTTTTTCCATTCAGGGCGTTTTACCTTTGCTCCGATAAGGATATGGTTTGGAACTCTGAGACTCCTTGTCACTCACGGCTAAGACGACCTTAGAGCTTTTAACTTGGGGCTTTTGGCCTTTAGATTTGCTCAAATATTCCCTAGCTTTTTATCCTTTTTCTTGCTGCCTTTGTTTGCTCCTCGAGTGTCATTATCATCACGATCAATCATGCGATTCCATTCGACCGCTTCTACAGCAGTTGCATAACGGTCGACCATTTCAAAGAGCTCGACGATGGTAGCCGGAGGATTTAGAGCAATATCCTCTGTGATCCTTCGATTGTGGACTCCCTGCTTGAACGCTCTGATGACAGAAGAGTCAAAAACTTTAGTAATTGAATTGTGAACCTGACTGAAACGTCTGATAAATTGGCGCAACATCTCATGAGAATTCTGTCGCATTCTGTGCAGGTCATCCTCCTTTCCTGGGCAGTTGTAGGTGCCCTGGAAGTTGGCTAGTAGTAGATCGCAGAAGTGCTACCACAAGTAGATCAACTATTGTGGCTGATTTAACAGACACGACCGAGTAGATCCTTCGAGCATAGTAAGAAGGTAGTTGGCCATGACATGCTCTCCACCTCCTGCTGCTCGAACAACGGTGGTAAATACTCAATGGGATTTTGTGACCCATCAAACTTCTCCATGTTCACTGATCAGAACCGTGGCTGCCAGTGAACTACTCGAAGGTCAGGCGAAAACGTTCGACATTCGGTAATAATATCATGACACCTTCTTTGTGGGAAAGAAGGGTTGATGTCACCAGACGATCATACTTGACGATACCCAGTGGTAAGTGGACCTAACCTGTCATAGGTTTCAGCCCTACGAGGGTAATACTCCTCGTACTTTATCTGCTATTGTAGATTTCTCGGAAGAAGTGACGAACGACCACCTCCCCTAGGAGTTTATCGATCACCAATTGTTCGAGGAACTCTTCTCCAACTAGAGTCGTGGCTAGGACAGCAACCAAACCTGTGGTCTTGTCATTTTCCACAAGGAGAGTCATCTGAACGACTGGCGTTCGATGGAGTTGTCCCGGTGCGACTACCAGAATGGTGTCGCCGAGTCCACTCAAGCCTGACCATCGTGTCTCGAAGTCTTCGTGCGATCTCTTGAGCGAAGAGGTCGTAGCTTGGCGCTTGTTCAAACTCTTGAGTCAGATTTTCGATCAGCTCGTTGATCCGTTGATGTTCTTGAGCTTCCTCTAACCGGTATTGGATGCGCCCAGGTAAAGTCCTCTTGGTAGCAATTCTTCTTCTCCAGATGGTTTTAGGACCATCAACATCTGAGTCAGCCAGAGCATGCCTCAGTGGAGAGTGATCATTTCTAGGATTTCTGCCACGCTCATGAAGGTGCTGATCATGTTCATCACCAGAGGTGTCCTCGCCATCACCACGAGAGCCCGAAGTGAGTGTGTGATGGGAAGCATCCCCAGTCTAAGCTTTTAGAGAGAGAGAGAGAGAGAGAGAGAGAGAGATTAGGATCTGAGGGGAGGACAAAAACCTCCTGGATGCTATTATCTTCACTTGCGCCTGAGTCCTCCTAACTCGAGGAGTAGTTGAAGGACAACGCCTCGCGACTTGGAGCAATCCTCTCTAGGAAGGGGAATTCCGGATTATAACCGTCTCCAACTAAAGGTGAACCCTGCGGAGGTGTGGTTGAATCCTCAGGTGAAGCGGGATCGATAATGCACCTCGTGGGGGTAACCGAAGGGTGACGGTTATCAGGTGTTGGTTGAGTCCCGAAATCATGGATTCCAGGACTTGCTGTGCTAGATCGGACAACCTCAGACGGGGTTAAACATTTGGAGGGGGAACCCTCGCCATGCTTTGTACTCATCGTGGCGCAATCCTAACCCTGGTCGGATAGACCCTTGCCCTTTGAGGAGTATGGTTCCTCATCTGGGCGTAATGTTGTGGCGGAGAAAGATCCCTTATCAACTCTGTCTACGGCATGGTCTCCTAGATCTGGTGAAAGATCCCTGGAAACGATGTTGCCATCGGATGAAATGATGCTCTGCTCATACTTGTAGCAGGCATCCATGTCCAGTTTTGCGTAGTCTGCCAAATCGAACCAATTCTCCTCATTCCATTCTCTTGCCATGAAAGCATCAAAGTTGAAAATAAAGATAACTTATCGAAAAGAAAAAACCGGAAGATAGCCACAGAAGATAACTTTCCTTGAATTATATCTACACACAAAAAGACACAGGAAATTTATACAGGTTCAGACCATCTCCTGAGAGAATAATAACCCTACTCTGTGTTGTTGTATTGACTATGCTTTACAACAGGCAAAAAATCATTAAAACTAGGACTTAATGACTCCTGCCTGTTGATTGTATCTCTGATTGATTCGCTTCTGATCTCTCTGATCGATTTGCTTCTAATCTCTCTCTCTCGTCCATTGACTTTACCCCTTATATAGAGCATGAAGGGGTGACAGTTATTCATGCCAAGAGGCACCTTGTCGTTTGATGTAATGTGCATGTTTAAGGGTAGTTATTGTTAGAGACAGAGGCTTAATACGTGCAGTTATCCCGGAGAATAACAAAACACAACGCATAAGTGTCCCTAGTCAATTGGGCCCACATGTCTGTAGGCTTTGTGTAACGTCCCGTTTTTTTGGAGTTTTGAAAAGCTTTTAAAATTAATAACCATTTGGTTTTGATGAGAGTTCAAAGCTTAATTTGAAGATTTCAGAAATTTGGAGATTTAACTTGAAATAATCAAACTTCAATTAATCCCTTTTTGGTTGTCCTGGAGTTATTGTTGTTCTTTGGCTTTTAGCCTCTTTTTCTCGGTTGGCCTTGTTTGTCCTCCAGGACCTCCTTTCTTTCTCTAGACCTCCCTCTCGCTGGACATTTCTCTTATGCCCAGACCCTCCTTTTGTTGGACATCTCCTGATGCCCAGATCCATCTCATCTTTCTGACCTTCCCTTCTCTTCTTCTCTCAGGACTTCTCTTGAGTTCTCCTTTGTGGACCTCTTACCTCTGATCTCCTCCCTTTTGGAGATATCCTCCCTTGGGTCCTCCCTTTCACCCAGACCTCCCTTCAACCGGACCTCCTGGTAGTCTCAACCTCGTTTGTCCTCTGGACCTCTCCTTGTAATCTTTGTTTGGACTTCCTTTAGTCCAGACATCCCCTTTGTCAATTTGAATCTCTTTGTGCTTAGACCTTCCCCTGGGTCTAAGCTTTCATCTTTGACTAGATCTCCCTTGATCTAGACTCCTTTCTCGTGGACCTCCCCGTGGACCTCTCAACGTTCATTTGTAACCCCTGAGTTCATTTGGGCGTCCCAGAGTTCCTCTGGACCTCCCAGCGCCCTTTTGGAACCCCCCCTCGAACTCCCCTCATGCCTAGTCGGATCTCCTCTTGTCTATTTGGACCTCTCCTACGTTCAAATAGTTCTCCCCTTGTCTGTTTGGACCTCCCCTGTGGTCGAATAGACCTCCCTGTGTCCTTTAGGACCTTCCCTGGCCGTTAGGACCTCCTCTCTGGAGATCTTAACCGCTCAGACCTCCCCTTGATCAGATCTGGCCGTTAGGACCTCCTCTCTGGAGATCTTAACCGCTCAGACCTCCCCTTGATCAGATCTGGCCGTTAGGACCTCCTCTCTGGAGATCTTAACCGCTCAGACCTCCCCTTGATCAGATCTGGCCGTTAGGACCTCCTCTTTGGAGATCTTAACCGCTCGAGACCTCCGTTGATCGAGATCTAGCCGTTAGGACCTCCTCTCTAGAGATCTTAACAGCTTAGACCTCCCTTGATCGAGATCGGCGTTAGGACCTCCTCTCTGGAGATCTTAACCGTTCAGACCTCCCTTGATCGAGATCGGCGTTAGGACCTCCTCTCTGGAGATCTTAACCGTTCAGACCTCCCCTTGATCAGATCTGGCTGTTAGGACCTCCCTCTGGAGATCTTAGCCGCTCAGACCTCCCCTTTGTTAGATCTGACCGTTAGGACCTCCCTCTGGAGATCTTAGCCGTCTAGATCCTTCCTCTGTTGGATCTAAAGGTCCCGACCTCCCTTAGGTCCAAAACCTCCCTTGCGCTCGGACCCACTGTTGGCCCCTGCGGTCGTACCGCTTGAGGCTTTGCCCTCATCACCTAAGGACCGTTCGATACTGTTTAGATGGCCCGATCCTGTTGACTCGTTCGCTTGGTCGAGCGTCCCTTACCTTCTCGGTTGTCCGTCTGAATCGGACGGCTCGTCTCGTTGACCCGGTTAAGCTCGGTCGAAACGACCCCTTTGTTTTGCGCTATCCAATCTTAATCTGACGGCCTCAGCCTTTCCTCGCGTATCCTTGCCTCCGCGGACATCCCTTGGTCTTTGGGATCTTGATCGTTAGACCTCCCTTTTGGAGATCTAACCGTCAGGACCTCCCTGTGCCCTTTGATCTGGACCGTTAAGGTCCTCCTCTTTGAGATCTTGACCGTCGGATCTCCCTTTTGGAAATCTAACTGTCAGGACCTCCCTTTGTTTGAAATCTTGACCGTTCAGGTCCTCCCCTTTTGACATCTTGGCCGTCGGATTTTCCCTTTTGGAGACTTTGACCGTCAGGACCTCTTTGCTCTTAGGGCCTCCTCGAGCGCCCTACCCCTTGTGCTTTGGACCTCTTTTGAGGTCTAGTTTTCTTGTGGTTTGGACCTCCTTAAGGTCTAGACCTCCCTGTGTTGTGTTTGGACCTCCTTTAGGTTCAGACCTCCCTGTGTTGCGTTTGGACCTCCTTTAAGTTCAGACCTCCCTGTGTTGTGTTTGGACCTCCTTTAGGTTCAGACCTCCCTGTGTTGCGTTTGGACCTCCTTTAGGTTCAGACCTCCCTGTGTTGCGTTTGGACCTCCTTTAGGTCCAGACCTCCCTGTGTTGTGTTTGGACCTCCTTTAGGTTCAAACCTCCCTGTGTTGTGTTTGGACCTCCTTTAGGTTCAGACCTCCCTGTGTTGTGTTTGGACCTCCTTTAGGTTCAGACCTCCCTGTGTTGTGTTTGGACCTCCTTTAGGTTCAGACCTCCCTATGTTGTGCTTGGACCTCCCTTAGGTTCAGACCTCCTCTTTTGTGTTTAGACCTTTGTGGTCTAGACCTCCCTATTTGTCCTTTGGACCTCCTCGTTGGACCTCCTCGCAGGATCTCCTTCTTAGACCTCCTCCTTGGATGTCCTCTTTGGACCGTGGACCATGCCCTCTGGTGATGCATGCACCTTTTGGTGGCTCCTTTGGCAGTCTTAGTGCATTTGATGTGGGCTGAGTCACATTAAATGCTGCCACCTACCTTTGTACTCTTCTCTACTTTTTGTCACATCCCTTGTTTTCTTTATCTCTTTTCGTACCTTGTGGCAGTGTGCCTTTGTACCAATACATTGAATTTGGTCACCTACATTTCTGATGCTTCTATTTCCTTTTTCCTTTAAATAGAGCACCAGGGACACCCACTGCCTCCCTGTTCTTCATTTCGACCTCTGCTCCTAGCTCTTTCGGTTTTGAGGAGCTCTCCAAGCTCCTCTGGTTTGGACCTCCTTGAGTTTGAGCCCTTCACTCGTTGGACCTCCCTCCCGTGGGATTCCTTCCTCTCGGACCTCCTCCTCCCTATGGACCTCCTCTTCTCTTTTGGTTTCAAGTAAGTTCTTTTGGTTTTCTTGAAGTTTCTTTTGCTTATTTGGTTTCTTTTGCGAACGTGTAGATTTCGGTTGAATCGTTGAGAAGCTCGTGAATCAAGCTCCATCAGCCGAAGCTTTTTCTTTCTCCAACAAAGGCAAGTCGTGGACCTTGATCATCTTGATCCCTTTTTGCAAAGCTATTTTGATTTACTAAACTTGCATGGCTATCTTTATAGAACTGGTTTGGGCAGTAGCTATCTTTCCTATTTGACATCATGCCTCCTTTGTATGATTGAACTCAATCATGTTGACATGAACTCTTTGATACCTTAGGATGGATACTTTAGTTGGCATCTTTTGCTATAGCTAACATGGGACCGTGTACTTATTTCTTAGCCTTGCTTTTAGAGTCGTAGATGCGTGGATCATGCCTCATCTTTAATAATCTTGACTAATGAATTATGGAATCGTGGTCGGTGCCCTTTGTTAGCGACTATGGTAGGATGCCTAAGTTGTGTTGATTGTGCTCTGAGATCACCCTAATAATCTGTTGTGCCAAGGCGGGTGGTCTTTTGGCGGGGTTAATTACAAAATGTTTCTTTGAGGCAAGAAGGGGGAAGTGAGTAGTGGGTGCTTTGCACATTGGGATGTGGAGGTCTTGCCTTAGCACAATTAAGGACTTAACTTTGTGTTACTGTTGATGCAGGCCAATTAGTGCAACCACAAGATCATTTTATGGGAATAGTGCAGGCTGAATAATTAGCAATGAGATGGCTTGGGGCATTGTGGAGGAAGCGTCTTGATTCGTTGGCGCAAGAGGGCACCCCATAACCCTCTGATTTCTAGACCACGGAGGAGAAATGGGAAACCTTAGCGAGGCAGACCAGAGTCGATTCAAAGCTTTATAAAGGCCTTGCAGTGCTCTCTAGACTGCTCACCATCGAAGTGAGCAAGGGTCTTCTGGAATCCGTCCGCTAGAGATCGTGGATTGTGGGTAAGTTGTACACCTCTGCGAGTTTTAAATCTATTGAATAGCCAAGTCCTTGGTTATGGACATACCGGTGAAAATGGTGCAAGGGGTAGCTTTGTGAACTTGTGCTTCTGGACACTTTTGTGAGAGGTCATGGCTTTGCCTCGGGCTGTTCACGGCACTAGATCGATGACAAACTTCGATGTCACGATCCGGTGGCATCCACAGTAATTCTTCCGGGAACACATCGGATACTCTTTGACGGTAGCACATCTTCCAACTCAACGGTCTTGGTGTTGACTATCAAATACCCATTACGACCGAGGTAGCTAGGAACTCCACTTTGTTTCCTCTAGTATCCTCGATTATAACGGCTCTTGACCACAATCTAGCACGGCTTTGTGCTTGGTTAACCAATCCATGCCAAGGATGACATCTATGGTTTGGGTGTCTAGAATAATTAGGTTAGCTAGAAACTCGGCTCGACTATGAGTAACAGCCCTAAACGACCCACATTAGAACTTAGCTCTGCTCGGTATTTGGACTAACAGATGCAGCAAGTTGCATAACTTCCAATTTATTCTTAGTTGCAAAAACTCGAAACAAGCGAATCTGAAGCCCGAATCAAGCGAGCAGGCAGTCTTGAATTTACTAGGAACTTACCCAGTACGACATCTGGTGCTTCCTGGGCTCCTTCTAGAGTGACGTGATTAACACGACCTCGACAAGCCGATCGAGCGCTCCTCTGGTTGGTGGTTCTCGAGAAACTCCTTGATTGTTCTGCACTGGGGTCTTGGCAGGTGTTGCTCCAAGGTTGAAGCGGACTGGAGTGATAGTTCCCTTCTGAGGACACTGATTAGCAAAATGTCCTGGCTGACGACAATTGTAACACACTCTCGGTTCATTCTGCCGGTTGTTGTTCCCTGGGGTGGGGTTGAGTGGTGTAGGGTTGCGAGCTCTGAATAAGAGGACGAGTCTCAAGGCGGTGCAGTGTCTGAAAGAACTCTGTGGTGGGAAGCGATTAAAGCTGTTGTGGCACTACTCTTGTCCTCTGTTGTTGTGGTGATGGCTTCCTTCTTTGAATCATCCTCGCTGCGGTGGTCCTCCAGTTCTTTGCGTTTGTCCTCCATGACCAACGCCTTGTTAACCAACTCCTGAAAATCCGGGAAGGTATGGGCAAGTAGGCTGACTTGCAGTCCTGAGTTCAGACCCTTCAAGAAGCGGCTCTGGCGAGACCTGTCATTAGCGACATCTTAGGAGCATAGCGAGCTAGTGAAAACTTATTCAGTAGTCGATCATCGACATACCCCTTGCTTGAGAGCCTTGAACTCATCCTTCTTGAGATCCATAATACCTTGGTACATGATATTGGCGAAAGTGCGAGAAAATTCTTCCCATGTGATGTTCTGCGGTGCCTCATCTTACTCTGTGAAATTTTCCCACCATTCTCGCAGCCTATGCCCTCCATCGATGAGTGGCATACAAAACCTTCTCATGATCGCTGCATTGGGTGATCGCAGCTTCCTCTCAATCACATGAAGCCAATCATCGACCTCTTCGGGCGTGACATGTCGAGAAAGTTGGCGGACGGGTCCTCATGAATTGACCAACTTGGATGGTCCCCGATGACCATGGTATTTGGGGCTCCTCCCGGCGATTGTTGTTGATGTTGTTGTTGTTCATGGCACGTATCGGTTCATCATCGTATACATCATCACGAGTTTGTCTTTGCCATGAAAGCTCGAAGTTACGCAAGTCAATAGGTGGTGCTTGGGGTGGCACTACTCTGTGAGGGTTTGCTCATTGCCTTGATCCTTGGGCTCCGGATCCTTGGCGGCACATGGCGAGTCTGAACCATCGGTGAAGCTCCATAGGTTAGATAAGGTAGAGAGCACAAGGTGAGTTAAGATCTAGGCAGGGATAGATTAAACCCAACAAACACACTCAAGAAACTTGAATGAAATAATCTTTATTAATATTTTAATAGCATGGCTGCAACAAATGCCTAAGGGCCTTTGGCACTCATGCTTACCTGAGAAAATAAATCGGACCTAAGCACACAAGCTACGCCTAAAGGCGACTCGAAAAAGAAATTGGCTAAGCGACTAAACTGGAACTCAAGCGAACTACTCGAGAAAGCCTCCAAAGCCACGGTGGCGCTCACTGGTGTAGACTCTGAAGTGGTGGCATCCTCATGGCGGATTCGATGCCCAGGCTGAGTGTGCGGGGAAGCGAGTGTCTTTGGAGTGCGAGTCTGGTAGCTCTTCAGGCTGTCTTGAGCTCGGTAGGATCCTCTGGAATCTCCTCTGGATCTTCTTGACTTCTGCTTTGGATCTTCCTCTTGATCATTTTGAGCTCATCTTCGACCATAGGCGTGCTCTAATGCGGCGATCCTTTCCTCGGCTTCTTCCGTTCGATAGGCGCACCTCGGCTCGGTGGCGGCCATCTCAGCGACTCCTCTGGCTCGGTGTGAACGTGCAAGATGCACTCTTGTGGCATTGCCTTCCCGTTTGTAGACGGAAGCGCGAATATCTCCAGGCGGCTACGGGGTGATAGGTAAGCAGTGTGTTGTAGCTCTTGGCGTAGATGTGGCGGACTCGGAGTATGGCGACGCGATGACTCTGGATTCCTTGCATGAAGGTGATCCTCTGGTGAGATATCCAAGGTTGGCTACCTCTAGTGTTCCTCTGGCGTGACCGTCAAAGGCGAGACTATACCACGATCCGATCCATTGACCATGTACTCACTTTGCCTCGGTACATCGCGATCGAAGCCTCAAGCGTCTGCGGCCTTCCTGACTCTGCGGCAAGTCCTCCGTTGCAATCTCCGAAAGTGCGAAGGTAAGGCATCATCACGACGCAGACAAGGTGTAGAACCACGTTAAAACAAATGGGAGAGGAAAGATTTTAGCAATAGATGAGTCGAGGGAGATATGAGAGGAGTTAAGCAATTCATTTAATCTTGCAAGTTAAATTTTTCTTTAGAAAATAATTTGGACACTCGAGCAGCCAATCTACTAAGGTCTAGACCTACGATCGGTATGGCTCGATACCACTTTTGTCGGGACCGAAATTACAATTCGAGGACCCTCTGTTTCTTGCACTAGCCGGGATCATGCTAGTGCACACAGGGTTAACAAAACTGGAAATCGATCCATACAAGCGAAATATAACATAAACGAATAACTTTGAATATTAAATAATGGTTTTGACCTTAAGGTCGAGTTTACATTTATTGAGCCACGCAGGGCTAACAGAGAAAATAAACGGCAGCGGAAACAGAAACGGTAGTGGCATCCCATCGATTCACCACAGGCAACCGACTGGGATCAAGACCTCGCGATTAGGCACCTTCGATGAACTCGTCCTCGTAAGCTGGTGAAGACTCCTCCTCTGCTTGATTCGTCAAAACAAGCGTGAGTACACACCGTACTCGCAAGCCACACCACAGAATGCAAAGTATACATGCGGGCTTATTACAAGAGAAGGGCATTCTGCGGTTCTTTTTGTAAATGCAACTTTTGCAATTTAATACAATTAAATAGATTGAAAGCTGGTAAAACAAATAGACAATAATAATTTTAACAAGTTATTTCACAAAGACACACACAGCCTAAACAGGTTCTTCACATAGCTAGATGATTTAATCACATAGCTCCCTTCCCACACAGTTTTATGAAATTCTACCCCTAGTGTTAAATCCCCGAGCATTGTCCATGACCGCGGACGCGGCTATTCGAATAGATTAAGTTACACTCTGCAGAGGTTTGTACACTTTACCCACAAGATACAACCAAAGTAGCTAGCTCGATCATAACGAGCATTTCAGATACCTTATCTTACTATGCTAGGCCAGTCTCAAAAGCAGGCATGTGGTGTCAGGAAGCTCAGGTTCTTTAAGCGCACATGGTGAGGTCCTTAACCCGACCAAGGCAAGACTTCCAGCTAACCCAACCACATAGACACTGCAGTTAATATTATCCACAGTCCACATAGACCACCAATTCACAGTATCCACCCCTTGCCTCAGTCCAAATCCTTTTTACCACCCCGTTGGTTTAAGTGCAACACATGCCATAAAGACACGTAGTACACACAGATTATCCAATATTGCATATTCACTTAGTCAAATTAATCATTTGTACTTCACATGAATAAATGAGTCGTGGCATGACTAAGCAATCTAATCGTTCTAACCAACCCACGTTGGTGCTACAATATTAACCAACTAGATATCAACTAGGGTGACAAAGAACTTAGACATAGCAATTAACAAGGATGGCATAACAATTAGGAATTTACATCTACTCCCAAAATCATTTAAATAATTACTTGAATTAATAATGCAGTAATTTAAAATAAAATAATTTAGCAAAGCGGGAATCAAGATGGTCAAGGTATAGCTTGCCTTGAAAAGGATCTAGGAATTGATCTTGATCTTGGAAAGGTCCTTCTTCGTCAAACGAAGTCTACTACGCAAACAAGGCAAACAAACAAACTAAATAAATAACAGAGGCAAATAACTCCAATAAAATAATTAAAATCTCCAATAGATAGATCTGGATTTTAGATGAATTTAGAAATTTGAATGGATGGATTTGGAGTTAGGATGCAAAAGATATGGAGTTTCAAAGATTGCGCCAACATGACACATGGCGTCGACCACAGGATTTTCGGAAAAGAAATAAAGAGACCTTGGCGGCTCGGAGGGTCATGGGTGGCTCACTAGGTGGTCGAGGGCTGGTTGTGGAACTCTGGAGTGGGTGCTCGGGGTGGCCGTGGGAGAGGTCGATCATGGGTGTGACTAGACCTCCCACGGTTGGTCTTTCGAATAACTTTGAATATTAAATAATGGTTTTGACCTTAAGGTCGAAGTTTACATTTATTGAGCCACGCAGGCTAACAGAGAAAATAAACGGCAATGAAACAGAACGGTAGTGGCATCCCATCGATTCACCACAAGCAACCGATCGATCAAGACTCGCGATTAGGCACCTTCGATGAACTCGCCTCGTAAGTCGGTGAAGACTCCTCCTCCGCTTGATTCATTCAAAACAAGCGTGAGTACACACCGCATCGCAAGCCACACCACAGAATGCAAAGTATACATGCAAAGCTTATTACAAGAGAAAGGCATTCTGCGGTTCTTTTTATGTAAATGCAACTTTTGCAATTTAATACAATTAAATAGATTGAAAGTCGGTAAAACAAATAGACAATAATAATTTTAACAAGTTATTTCACAAAGACACACACACATTTTAAACAGTTCTTCACATAGCTAGATGATTTAATCACATAGCTCCCTTCCCACACAGCTTTTATGAAATTCTACCCCTAGTGTTAAATCCCGAGCATTGTCCATGATCATGACGCTGCTATTCAATAGATTAAGTTACACTCTGCAGAGTTTTGTACACTTTACCCACAAGATACAACCCAGTAGCTAGCATCGATCATAACAGAGCATTTCAGATACCTTATCTTACTATGCTAGGCCTGTCTCAAAACAGCATGTGGTCGACAGAAGCTCAGTTCTTTAGCGCACATGGTGAGGTCCTTAATCGACCAAGGCAAGACTTCCAGCTAACCCAACCACATAGACACACAGATTAATATTATCCACAAATCCACATAGACCACCAATTCACACAAGATCCACCCCTTGCCTCACCCAAATCCTTTTTACCACCCGTTGGTTTAAGTGCAACACATGCCATAAAGACACGTAGTACACAGATTATCCAATATTGCATATTCACTTAGTCAAATTAATCATTTGTACTTCACATGAATAAATGAGTCGTGGCATGACTAAGCAATCTAATCGTTCTAACCAACCCACGTTGGTGCTACAATATTAACCAACTAGATATCAACTAGGGTGACAAAGAACTTAGACATAGCAATTAACAAGGATGGCATAACAATTAGGAATTTACATCTACTCCCAAAATCATTTAAATAATTACTTGAATTAATAATGCAGAATTTAAAATAAAATAATTTAGCAAACCGGGAATCAAGATGGTCAAGGTATAGCTTGCCTTGAAAAGGATCTAGGAATTGATCTTGATCTTGGAAAGGTCCTTCTTCGTCAACTCTTTCAAAGAAATGTCAAGTCTACTCGCAAACAAGGCAAACAAACAAACTAAATAAATAACAGAGGCAAATAACTCCAATAAAATAATTAAAAATCTCCAATAGATAGATCTGGATTTTAGATGAATTTAGAAATTTGAATGGATGGATTTGGAGTTAGGATGCAAAAGATATGGAGTTTCAAAGTTTAAATCTAAAGAAAACCCTAAAAATAGGATTTATCGAATTCCGAATTATTTTTCAAATGAAAATCGAATATTGCGCCAAAGATGACATCAAGATGGCGTCGTACAGGATTTTCGGAAAAGAAATAAATAAAGAAAACCCGACATGGGACCCACATGTCGAGGCACTACCACGCGACCAAGCCCACCAAGCCTTTGGACCGAGAGAGGGCGAGGTGGCGAACCAGCAGCAGCGGCGCCGACGCTGCGCCACCCGGATGACACGTGAAACAGAGGTCGAGGTGGCACGTGACTGGACGCCCACGTCGGCGAGGATGTCGGCGACGGCGGCGGCAAGACGGGACCAATGGTCACCGGCGCTACGGTGGTCGCCATGAGGGTGGGTGCTATGGGCGTGTTGTTGAGGCTATTGCGCACCTTCCGTGCGCTCCCGTGGTTGGGTGGTGGTGGTGGGCGTGGCGAGGTCGAGCGGAGAGACCTTCGGTTTTGTCGGACAAGGCCCCATGAGGTTTAGGCGACGCGATCGGTCCGGAGGTAGAGGAGGTGACGGCGAACTTGATGGTGGGCTCCACGACGACGCTGGCTGGCTGCGGTGGCGCGCAATTCGATTTACTTACGACACGCACGGAACCCTAGATGGGAAATCTTGCTACAGAGCTCGGAAGGAAAATTGGGTGAGGATTGTGGAAAGGAGGCGAGGCTAAGCTCGGGGTCCTTTTATAGGGCCTAGGCGGCCCGGTGGCTTAACTGCCAAGGGTCAAAAACAACCCAAACGAATTACATTTAAATAGGAGATCTGACGATTTCAATTTCAAAATCGTTTGAAAAGGCGCGGAGGAGATAGGGCTTTAGAAGAGATCATCCGCAAGACAAAATCGGGCCGCTTATGATATTGTTTGACGGAGCTCATGAAGAAACCATGGCGGCCACGAGCGGGATTCGCGGAGAAGAACGTGGCGAAGACGACGACCTCGGGCCCCACCGGCAGAGAGAGAGAGAGAGGGAAACGGCATGGCGAAGATCCGAACGCCCAATGACGATCCAATGGTGGAGGATGGATGGGCCGAAGTGCTTGGCAGGATAAAGCTCTAAAAATTGGGATGTTACATGGGTGCTCCAGAGTGGCTTTGGAGGTGAGTGGGTGCTCACCACCCCCCCCTTTTGAAATCAAATGTATCTATGTACTAATGTTTTAACTTGAGCTTTTCAATCTACTTATTACTTATTGTCAAATACTACTTTGTGCAACTAACCATACAGCTCTCTTTTGGCAAGCCTTGCATAATTATTTATTGCATGCTCTCCCCACGGTTTGCTGAGTACATTCAATGTACTCGCTTTTGCCCTCTGTTTTATCAGCAGTTGCAGGAAGTTCCAAGGAGCTCAAAGCTCAGTGAAGAAGAGGTCTTTGGAGACCTTGCGTCCTAGGGGACGTCCTCCACTCGATAGCCGGTGGACTGATCGGTTGGACCTATCGTTGACGTATTGCTTTCCGCTGTTCTTGCTCTTTTGTTGTAGCCCTTGAGGCAAACTCCTGTAAGAAGCTTGGCCGGTTTGGTCTTTAATATATTTATTGTTTTGTCTCTTGCTCCTCTTAGCTTGTGTATGGATTTGATTACACTTGTGTTAGATCTGTGCGAGCTAGCCAATCTGTTCTGGGACTAGCTCGGTGCATAGGCGAGAGGTCCTGAGGACTTAGCTTTGGGAGATCTGTCGGACCTCCACGATGATATACCTAAAGGTGCCACCATGGATGTTGGCCAAGACCTCCGGAGGTCTTGAAGACCTCCTAGGAGGTCTGGAAGACCTCCTCGGGAAGTGCCGAGCGGTACTACTGCTCCTCCATGCGGTAGTACCGCAGCTCAAAAAAAAAATGGTCCTCCCGGACCTTGGCTGTATATCACAGGGTGGGTCGTCACACTTTGTTAACTATAGGGTAGTCATAGCTGACATGGTTGTAATAAAGCTTACGACCATGAGGCGGTCGTAGTAAGGCTTACGACCATGAGGTTGTCGTAGGAAACCTTACAATGACCAGATAGTCGTAGAAATACTTGCGACCATATAGGGTAGTCGTAATATGGTTTACGACCATTCATCTAAACTTCTCCTTTATCAATGATAAGGGGTATCCTTATGAATTACACGAAGATATTGCTATCTATAATAATAATTGCAGATAAACAATTTAATTAATTGAGGATTATTAGATCCTCATCACGATTAATACTATCCATTGTTGTGTCGAAAGGTTGGGTACTTCGACAACTTGATGTTCAAAATGCATTCTTGCATGGTTTCCTTGAAGAGGAGGTATACATAAAACAACCGCCTAGATACGAGAATAAGGATCGTCCCAAGTACATTTGTTGACGTTGCAAAGCACTATATGGGCTCAAGCAAGCTCTACGCGCATGGTACGCTCGACTCAGATCCAAGCTTCAAGAGTTAGGTTTGTGCCGTCAAGGACCGATACATCACTGTTTGTCTTTCATCAAGGAGGAGTCACAATGTATATACTTGTATATGTGGATGTCATGATTTTTGCCAGTTCCTCAGCACAAGTAGCCAAGGTCATTCTGGAAGAACTGCAGAAAGAGTTTGTGGTAAAGGATCTTGGTGAGTTACATTAATTTCTTGGCATAGAAGTTGTTAAGAGTGAACATGGTTTGACTCTGACACAACACAAGTATGTCAAAGAGCTACTCCATTGAGCAAATATGGAAAATTGCAAAGGAATCTTAACTCTAATGGCATTGACAAAGCAACTCTCCAAAGGTGTTGGAGAATGCTTGACAGCCGAAGAAACTTCATGCTACATGAGCATGGTTGGCGCACTTCAGTACTTTACTCTTACCAGACCAGATATATTCTACTCAATCAATAAGGTTTGTCAGTACCTTGCATCACCAACAAATTCTCATTGGAGTGCAGTGAAGCGCATCTTATGTTACGTCAAACTAACTGCAGCAACTGGTTTAGAAATGCAGAAGTCATTCTCTTCAATGCTCAGTGCTTTCTCCGATGCTAATTGGGTCGGGTGTCCAGATGATTGATGATCAACTAGCGGTTATGCAATGTTTCTTGGTAAGAACATAGTTTCCTGGAGCTCCGAAAAACAGCAGACTATATCTCGTTCTAGCACAGAAGCATAATATAAGTCACTGGCTGTTAAACGACATAGTTTGGTGTGATATAGATTTGGTAGTTAGTTTGTTGAAATACTAATCATGTAATCTACAGCCATTGTATACGTTTGGTTGAACTGAACCTTTCTACTGTAGCTTATCCGGCAATGCTGAAGGACTTATAAATACATACAGCAGCGGTCCTATCTTGGTACGGTGGAACAAATCTACTCTTTCCAATCTACTAAGTTTCACAATATGTACATGTAGTTTTGCATTTTTGAACAATGTCCTTAAAACATTATTGCTAAAGTTTCGCTGCGTCATGTTTGAATATCTAAAGTTGGGAACAAGGAATGCGTATCCAACTGTTCCAGCTATTTATACCCATATATGCAAATTTTATCGAAAATACTTGCGAATGACATGAGAATCCCTGCATCCACCCAACAGGCCAACTAGGATATACCATGTATATAAAAAAGGATAGATAGCTGCATTCTGAGCATAACCAGGAAATTAGAATCATACTAGCTGTAGTACAACAGCATGGCTCTAGGTCAGATCAAAGCTTACTCGATCATCTCGTAAATGGCGTGGTAGAATTCATCGAAGGTTGTCACACTCTGGAGTACCATTTTGTCGTAGTGCCCTTCCCTTCCATAAATTTGATAAGCTCCTTTGCGTCATTAGACATGTGCACAGCCTTCCCGTCCCTTGTCAGTCTTCTGCGCCGCCTGCTCTGCCCCTGTGATCACACAAAAGCACCAGTCTTACAACACATGGTGGCGTGCATTTTTTGCAATGGAAACAACAGCGTCGTGTACTTCTCGATGACAAATCGAGCAATAGCCAATAGGTACCAGCAAACTAGCAGCATTTTGCATGGATCGGCTGCTCAAGTTTGGGCAAGAACATGCATAACCAGCTCGTGTTTGCCATCTCATGCCTTGCTTCGCCTTGGAGGCTAACCGGCCCATCGATCCTTGTCGACGAAAGATGACCGGTTTTCTTGTGATGAGAAGAAACAAGTTGTTTTGTGCACATGCAAGCGCGGGCAGAGGTATATATATGTGAGGCGTGATGCCGGTGTGCTTTGTGTGAGGCGAAGGCAACGGCATTGCTCTCGCAGAAAGCAAAGTTGGGAGCCACGCTGGCTCCGGCGACGCTAGCTTGAGATTCCGTTGCTCCAATTGCAAGCGTTTGACAAGATGATTCGATTCTGACTGAGGTTTCAAGCCCTGGAGCTTGGGAAGAAGGCGTGCGACGGGTTCACTGACGGATCGTCAAAGCTTAAGGCGTGCGTCGGGTTCACTGACGGATGGTCAAAGCTTGCACCCCATCTTGCAACGATTTTTCTTACGAAACTCCCCGTCTAGTGTATGGACAGTGGCGGATTCAGGACTAAAATTTATGGGCGCTAATAGAACGCTGCTGCTTGCCTGCGCTATAGCATGCCTATTCGGTCGCACGCTGTCTGCCTACCTGATTGTCAGTGCTGCCTACCTGCCTTGCCGGCTGTCGCACTTCACACAGGCTTGTGTCACGCAGCGCTACCCGGTTGCCGCCGCACCTCATACTTGTGCAAGCCGCCCAGCACACCCAAGTCCACGTCCACACGCCGCCAGCGGCTCGCCTTTACTCGCTTCGCCGGTATCAGACTTCACACAGGCTTGTGTCACGCAGCACTACCCGATTGCCGCAGCACCTCATGCCTGTGCAAGCCGCCCAGCACACCCAAGTCCACGTCCACACGCCGGCCGCGGCGCTAGTCGCTAGGGTTCACCATGATAGGGATTGAGGAATTGGTTAAAGATTAGAATGAGACTCGATTCCTATTAAGAAGAGAGCAAAGTCAGAGTGAGATAGATGGATTTAATATGCTCGGCCAATTCACCCAGGACATCAACAATCAGCATTTGACTAGACACAGCCCATATAAGTGAATTTTGGTCAAATCATTCTTGTTCTTCTCCGTCTCCTAACCTAGAGCAGCTAATCTTCAAGCTATGATGCCCGATGGATGGATGTGCTAGTGTGTCGACATTTTCTTCCGGCTAAAACTTATACGGAGTTCTCGCATTCCAGAAACAGGGAACAACAGGAAGTGCGCAAATTGTGACAATAGTGGAAACCGGCTTGCATGTTTCCTCTGTTTCACTTGTGGACCTTCTTCCTATTTCTCTATTCCCGAGAAGCAGTACATGTCATATTTAACACGTTATTATCAGAAAATAAGGTGTTATCATCAAATTGAAAAGGGACGCAAAAAAAGAGATTGCCCGAACATGTAACATATACAAATATGAGAGTTACTACAAGTCAATATTACCATAATTTTGTTAACACCCATCACACAGATGACAAGAAAAGGTAGAAATCAGTCCCAGAACATTACTGCAAGACTGTTAATCAAATCCCAATGTCAAAAAATGTCTTTTGAATAACAATGGTACAGGTTAACAAAATTACTATGCTATACAGACACAATGAACTAATCAATGGACTTGCACAGTGTTCATAACCACAGTACCTCTTCATTCACACGCTAAGATCTTACTGTTCTCATCAAACCAGCCATTTTCGTTAAAATAGTGTAATCGAAAAATAATCATCATAGGAAAGGGCAGCTCTGAAGGGGCTTGATGTACAAATGAAATCTTCTGCATACGGATTTGGCACTCAATTGTTGCATTCTGTGTGGTGGATGTCAAATCATCCAACATCGGGTTTGACAGTCCCTGCGAGTCAAAGACCAGCTACAAAATTGTACTGCTGTAGCAAGGAGAGATGTGCTATAGCCTTGACAGCTTGCTCATATTTTACCCAGTGGTGACTCATCACTGTGTTCATCCACCAGCCAGAGCCCATGATCACGAAACCGTTTTATCTTCTTCTCAAACCCAGTGATGTAGTTGTTATGTATAATGACATGCTTGCCCTTCGCCTCCTTGACCCATGTTTTATTCTTGAAATATAGGCCTCCAGTTGGAAATGCAGACTGAGGAAGCAGATACACATCTACCTGCAAGGATATCTTACATTAATAATTTTACAAAGGACATTATCTGTTTGGAGGCAAAGATGCACGAAAGTATTACAAGAAAGCAGAATGAAAGCCTTTGCTGTGTCATGTCCTTTCTCGCAAAACGCAAACTAAAAACTAAAATGCAGCAAGGATATTGACAAAAGAATGATAAATATGATTAATCTGTAGAATTTATGAAAACATATAGGAGGTTACAGTTATGGACTTTACTGGAAAGGTCACTCAACTAAATAACACAGTAGATACTGCACGCTTAGTAGAACCAATGCACCACTATTAAGGTGACATATTAAAGACAACATCTCAGAAGCTAGAACCAATGTCATGCTGATTTAGTTACTCCAAGATAATGTTAAGGAAAAAAGGATTATCTATAGGGACAATGTGTACTCGATCTTGAGAGACTCACAAAGGGAGGTAGTAGACCTCACCAGAGGTCACCAATCCTAAATGGACCATTGGGAACTTCTTTCTTTCCTTTTTTTTTTCTTGCGAGAAAGGAGAGCTTTATATATTACTCAAAAACAGAGTTACATTCCTGAGCAACTAATTGCTCAACACAAGGTGGAAATTGATCACGCCAAACCGCAGAATGTTTTGTGTGTTTCGCCATTTGTGCGAGCTCATGAGCAACACAATTTAGCTCTCTTTTCGTATGCCGGATTGAAAAATGGTTTTCTTCAGAGACAATATGTACTAGACCTTGAGATACGTAAATAAATGGCTGATGTTTATACAGTAAATTCTACTATTCTGGTAGTTTTAGAAAAAATATCAGCAAAAATATAATGTTACACGGTGAGAAGTCCACAATGCTCAGTTCATATTTACATGATAGCAAGTAACAACCCACAAAAATACAGGTACACAGAAACACAATGAATGCACATATAGAGGCAAATCCATTTACAGACACATGGTATATTGATAGTTTGATAAACCGATATATCAAATAATCATATGGTAAAATTTTGAAGTATCAGTGCTATTCTTAAGAATGTCCAGGGCCAATATTGGCAAAGATTTTCTACAGTTTAAAAATTAGTTTCAACAAGCCTTTTGCATTAGTCCAAACTGGTATCAACATTTAGTTTCCTTCGGTTCTTCAACTGACCTAAACTATACAGTAAAGCCAATTTGCAGTTAAAATTTTAAATCAGCCCTGACCCATTGACCAGTTAACACCGCACGAACCTAGTACAGCAGCAGTGCTACTCATGCTAAAACCAGCTCCAACCAGTTGACCAGCCAACCCAGCCCGGCCCAGACCTAGCACCGGTGCAGTGCAGGCAATAATAACACCTCCCTGCCGTCCATCATGAATAATATGCTTATTTTAAATTACTTAATGCATGCTGTTTCATGTAGAATTATCAATATATTAACTTAGGTGTGCACTAAAAGCAAACCATTAGTTTGTCTAATCAGATAAGAAACAACACCCATGACACTACCATATGCCCCAAAACATAAGTTCAAGTTCAACACTTGTATGCCACAAGAAATACTTAGACAACCTTTGCCCTATCTACTGTCTAGTTGCAATGTTGCATTATAAGCAAGGAAATCTTGCAGAACAAACCTGCCCGGCAGTCTTGTTCAAAGCCCAGTTGAACGCTGGCTGATCATTTGATTTCCTCTTCTTTGACCAGGGCTGCTCCTTCATCTCCTCAATCCACTTCCTCAGCAGCAGCTTCGCCCCTTCCGTTGGCTGCAGGAAGATCATACAGCTGCAAATGTATGTCCGCCCCTTCTTACCTGGCGGGGGCAGCTCATGTGAATGATCCAGCGGCTTCACCTGCACCCACAATCCCAACCCCAATAAGCAATCTTCCTGACAGTCCCAATCACAAACACCACAACTACGCGTACAGCAGTCATATCGTCCATGAAGTACACGTCATGATCTCCGACGAGATATGGGAACGGGTCAGCCAGCCACACCATGTCAACGTCATTGTACATGACGCTGTACCCCAGCTCAAGAATCTGGAGCAGGTGCCGCGGCCGCCGCGATGTAAAGTTAAAGAACCCCTGCACACAGCCACACACAGACAGGCAAAGTCAAGCACAGGGGCGATTCATCGAACATCTGGGGGGTTGGCACGTTAAGCACCGACCAAGATTTCTCTTCACCTGGGATCCGAACTTGTGGGCAGCCTGGGCGTCGGGCGCGGGTGGCACGAGGACGGCGTGGCCGGGCCATAAGGCGTTGATGCGCTCGAGGGTCTCGTAGTCTTCGGCGATGACGAGCACCTGGTCGGCGCGGCCGGCGCGGTGGACGCTGATGAGCCAGTTAGAGAGGAAGGGGAGGTAGGGGCCGGAGACAGCGGAGAGGACGATGGTGCCGTTTCCGGCAGCGGCGGCGAAGGCGGCAGCCTCTTGGAACGTGTAGGCGCGCCACGGGGAGGCTGGGGCGGAGGGGCGGGCGGGGCCCCAGGGGAAGAGGAGGGCGAGGACGAGGAGGAGCGCGAGGAGGGAGAAGAGGTAGGGAAGCGTGAGGAGGGAAGGGGTGGCGGTGGCGGTGGCGGTGGAGGTGGAGACGGGGAGGGAGTCGACTACCGGCGGCTTCTGGTGCGGACGCTGGTGGAGCGACATTGCCGGAGATCGGGCTTCCGGGAAGTGGGAGGAGAGTGTGAGAGTTTTTTTTTCCTCTCCTGTTTTAGCCTCTTTTTCGGGTGAAATAGAAAAAAATAGCTCTTCGAAAATAAAATAGTAAAAAATAGAATTGTTTTGAAATAATATTATTTTAATAAGAAATTACAAAAATAAATAGTCGGAGTTTTTAAACAAAAATATGCTACTATCGCCATTTGAAATGGCGAAATTTCCCTAGCGCCATTTTAATTGGCGATAATAGCCATGTCGCCAATTAGAACTGACAGGTTCTTATAGCCAATTGAAACAGTGCTAAGAGGTTCTTGTTGTCAATTGAACTAGCGACAGGGTTCTGTCGCCATTCCAAATGGCAGCAGTACCCTGTCGCCAGTTTAATTGGCGATAGAAACCTATATTTAATTTTTTTTTTATATATATAGAGAATTCAACTTAAAATTTTAGTAGATTTTATGAAGTTTTTTGGTAATATCTTTAAGTGTTCGCGTAGTTCAGAATCCGAAATTGGAGAAGATAACGAAACATGAAGTAGAGAATGCGAGATCAGTGACGCAATTTGGAATATGAGTTCGGCGATGCAATAACACAAACAACCCCTTTGGAGCGAAATAATTTTTTTTGGGTTTATGGTTACCATCCGCGCTGTTGTCCCGATTATATTGTTTGCAGAACCGATTTCATTGGGAAAAGAGTACGGAGTTTGAAATAGACGGAATATTTGGGAAAAGATATTTAAATTTGAAAGACTTCATAATTTAATTACGAATTATATGGCACACTGGATTTGGTTACATACATTAGGAATGACAACATGCACGAATCAACAAACTGAAAAACACATACGATACATGTGCGTCTTTTTGGAATCGAAGAAAAGGTTGATTGGAACGAAGTTAATCAATCTTGGTAGCCCATCGCTCCCTTCCCCTAGTATCTGGACTGCCTGTGGCAGCAGCTAGTCTCGAAGTTAGCCATATTCTATGAGACGGGCTGTACGATTGAATGAAGTTAGGATAGCACAACGTAGGACCAAATCAATAATTAGGATGCAAATTGAACCTAACTTACCTCTTCGATATGGAGTGCGCTCGGGCGACAGGGAGCGCTAGGACGGCTGCTGGTCTCACTAGCAAGAGTCTTTCCCTTGACGGCGCGCACTCGGCCTGGTCGTACTCAGCTTCCTATTTGGGAGTCCTCCACCACCACCCTGCTTTCATGGGCTCCTCCGGTGCCTTTTCAATAGGATCGAGTAGGTAAGGTTTCCAGCGTTCGAAGGTCTCGGCTCATTTTGCGTAGTTGAATATGTACTTATGCTCGATGAACACCCTATCGTACATGGTTGGGCCGTCGATCCATTTGAAGAAGTTGCATCGCATCTCCGGCTGCCATTATGCGTAAATGTAGTTAGGGATATGTGGAATAGAATGTAAGATATAAAAAAAATCTATGTGTGTGTAAGATTCACTTACGAGGACTGTTCTCGCACGTGTAGTGCACCTGGGCGGCGGTCGCCGGGTGTGTGGACTGAATGATCTTCGCCTATTCTTCGCACACACATTGCAGGCGTGGGAACTCCGACGATGCCAGCGCATCCTTCATAGAACAATTCGAGTAGGGTTTAGCCCTCTTGGCAAGCCATTTGCGCTTCTGCATCATCTTCGCGTAGAAGTTCGATGACGAGTTCGACATCTC
This sequence comes from Phyllostachys edulis, assembly GCA_036346405.1. NCBI lineage: Eukaryota > Viridiplantae > Streptophyta > Magnoliopsida > Poales > Poaceae > Phyllostachys > Phyllostachys edulis. The sequence continues at coordinate 46,478,996 of CM070553.1, forward strand.
CTTCCTTTCTATTGTGTGAACCAAGTTGGAGTGAGGTGTTGGGTGTGGTGGTGTAATGTTCTCCTCCAGCTTTCGTGTCCCTCCTTTTATAAGAGGATAGGGTGTAGTGCTGAGGGAGGAGCGAGAAGAGACAAGACATCGGTTTGAAAAGGTGGCATGGCAGAGTGTGGTCATTTCAGTCTGAGAAGGTAGTGTCATAGTGTATTGTGTTTTCAGCCTGCAAAGGTGACAGTATGTGGTCTTTTTGGTGTAAAAAGGTGGCGTGACAGAGTGTGGTCTTTTCAGTCTAATAAGGTAGCGGCGCAGTGCGTTGTCATCTCGATCTGCAAAGGTGACAATGTGTGGCATGACAGGGTGCAGTTTTTTTAGTCTGAAAAGGTGGTGTGGCAGAGTATAGTCATTTTGGTCTGAAAATGTAGCGTCGTAGTGTGTTGTCATCTCGGTCTACAAACGTGGCAGTGTGTGGCGTGATAGGGTGCAGTCTTTTCGGTCTTAAAAGGTAGTATGGCAAAGTGTGGTCATTTTGATCTGAAAAGGTAGTGTCGCAGTGTGTTGTCATGTCGGTTTGCAAAATTGGCAGTGTGGCATGACAGGGTGTGGTCTTTTCGGTCTTAAAAGGTAGCGTGGCTGAGTGTGGTCTTTTCGATTTGAAAATGTAGCGTTGTAGTGTGCTGTCATCTCGGTCTGCAAAAGTACCATATTATAACATCCCAATTTTTTGAGTTTCAAAATCTTTTTGAGTAGGTTAGTCCCTTGGAAAATTCACCAAATTTTATTTGAACTTTAATCAAGCTTACATGGGACTTTCAAATGTCAAAACAATTTAATGTGACTAATCTGAACATCAATTAATTCCAAAATTATTTTATTTGATTTCTTTGTGCTTGGAAATATTTTCCAGGTTTTTCTGGAACTTTTCCGAGTTCATTTGCTATTTGGATATACTAGTATTTCTAAAATGCAAAACCAAATTAAAATCTCAGAAATTCCAATGGGCTGAATTTCCTAACCTGGCCCAACCCTATTATGCTTTTTGACCCAATCATGTGTGGCCCGCCTTTTCTCTCTCCCGCCTGTGTATGCGCGCATGGCCCCACTAGTCAGCCTCTCCAACGCCGTTTGCTACGCAAATTTTCCTGAGCTGCAGCCACTGACATGTGGGTCCGATCGAGCAGTGTTTATCTTCTCCGAGTCGGGGACGACTTGAACTCCTCCACCACATGGGCCTTCCTCGACGTGCACGCTCTGGACTCTCCCTGCCCCCCCCGCGTATAAAAGAGGAGGTAGCCCTCGGCTTCCACATCCCAGCCGCACTGTCATAGAGGCAAAACACTAACCCTAGCCGCCGGAAATCGCCAAAGAAGCAAGTCACCGCCGCAAGCTCTGATGAGCTTTTCCTCTGTTGTCAGTGAACCTCGACCTTCGCCACAGCCTCCGTTGAGTTCGCAAGGCCCATATCTATATCGCCGTCGCTTTCACTTCACCGGAGCGTCACCAGAGCTCAATTTCCGTTATGCCCGAAACCTAGTCGCCGCTTCGACCTCAGCACCAGCCAACTCCGTCAACCCCTCACCTTCGTGAATACACCAACGAGTTCGTCGTGACCACAACTACCTGTTGCGCACCTCTGTGTCCATCGCTGAGGCTGCAATCACAGACGACCCTCAAAACCCGAGCACCACCACCTCACCATCGTCCACGTTGCTGCCCATGTTAGCCTTTTGCTTGCGTGTTAGTCCAGTCAACGCCATGTGTCGTCGAGTCAGCAGCCGCGTTAGCGCCCGCGTGGCAAACTAGATCCAAAACCCAAACCCTAAACCTAGATGGATCTAGTCCACCGTGAGCCTAGCCACTGCCAAGTAGGCCCCACTTGTCAGATTCACTATGCCATGAAGCCATGAGCCATAGACCGTGAACCAGATCCATGGACTTGGTCCACAGACTAGAGGTCCCACCTGTCAGCCACTGTTTTTATTTTTTGGATTTTCTTTTAATTCCAAAACTATGGCTGATGTTAGGATGACACAATAATTAGGTATTTCCTCTAGAAAGAAAATTTGGGAAATTCAAAATAGTAATTCCTTTATCTTTTTATTAGTTTAGATCTTCCAAAAGCCTATTCTTCCTCATACGAACTCTGATTGAGCCCATTCAAATTTCTAAATTCAAGCTCTACCTTCTTTGGATTTTTATTTAATTTTTGGAGTTTGTTCTCTCTCTTTTTGTATTTATTTGTTTATTTACTTTCGTTTGTGAGTAGACATTGATACTTCCAAAGCTTTTGAGGAACAAGGAGTTGATCAAGCTCAAGACCAGTACCAAGACTTGTTCAAAGACAAGTTGTACCTTTGACCATATTGAACCTAGTTTTCCAAAACTACTTTGATTCAATTATTGCATTTTACTTTAAGTATTTATTTAAATGTTTTGGGATTATCTATACACTATTTGATTATATCTACTTTGCCTATTTTATTATCATGATCTTTTGTCACCCTAGCTTGGTTAATTATTAGTTGGTAATATCATAGCACCAACATGGGTTGGTTAGATATGAATAGTTTGCTTAGCTCTGCAACGAGTCATTGATATCATTTGAGTTGCAAATATAAATTTGATTAAGTGATTATGGAACTTGTGTAAAACTGTGTGCAGTATGCTATTACTCATTGATAGCATGTGTTGCGCTTAACCAACAGGGTGGGAAAACATTTAGACTGAGGCGAGTGGATGGAATTGTGTTATGGTGAAGTTGTGTGCGCTTAGAAAAATATGAATGTGACAATTGGTAGTAATTGGTAGTCTCGCCTTAGTCAATTAAGGACTTAACTTTGTGCGCTATTGAACTGAGCCACAACTGTACAACTACACGCCTGATGGGACAGGCCTAACGTAGTAAGCTATGGAGTCTTGATGCTGATTATGCAAGCAGATAGTTTAAGCTGTGTGCCAAAGTGGAGGTGTGTTTCTGTCTATGTGGTGATTCACATCGATGGACGGTTCACCGCTTCCAAGTCCAACGGTGTGCGACGGACTAACCACCTGTGTGGGGGTTGGTGCCGGCAGTAAGCACAATGTCGACCCCAATTTTGTAACTTGGGACCTACTGTGTTAATTTGTGCCATTCCCTAGATCAGTAGATAGCACACACAGTTACATTGTTGGTTCAAACACATATCAAGAAATTGCAAAGCTATTGCATAATATTAAATAAAGCGTAAATATACCTTATGGCTTTTGACTTGCAGAATGGCCGGACAGGCCAAATACTTTTAGAGATCAGCAGCAGAAGTAGAATCAAAGTATAATGCGTGGAACCCTCATGATATACCCATGGGCAATCGACTGTGGGCTCGCGACCTAGTTCTTGGCCTTCTTGATCTTCAGTCTTGATCGTTACTCATAATTGTCCTTGTAGTCTTCTTTCGTGCTTATTGACTAAAAGAATATAAATAGCGAGCATGAGTACACAATCGTACTCGCGAGCCAACACACATTGCAATTATTATATATGCAAGGCCAATCAAAGGGGAGGCTCATAGTTCTTTTATTTTGCACAAAGCCATTTATTGAAATAGATTAAGTAGTAGCAAATCATGAGACTTAGAATTTTACTAACACCAGTTTTATAAACTAGGTTTTTGTTGTAAAGTACTAGTGGAGATTCCATCTCCTATACCATTGAGTGGCTTTGTCCACTCAATCCTCAGGTCATATCCTGTACATATTATTGGTCCCCGACCAGGCCATCATAAATCCCAGGTTCCCAATCCCAACTTTTCCATTCCATTCACAATTTTTTTTATAAAAAGGAAAGATATATCAAGCAAGTTCTCAACACCACTCTTGACCGTGAGCACGACTATCCAGATAGTTTTTTTACTCTACAGAATTTGTACACTTTAGCCATAAGAGATATTTCAACTTATAATGCCCCTGACACACTTCCATAGGTGTGCGGCTAAGTTGATTATCACAAGACCTTTACAATGTCCCACCTCAACACAACTCCACATCGCTAGGTATCACCTTCTTAGGGCCTCCCCTCGCCCATGGGCAGGTCTCCCATTTGCATCGTGTAGTTCTCGTGGCTTCAATCTCCCCCATCTACCCACGCCGCATCCTCCAATGGCGAAGCCACGCCGAGGAGAACAAATTAGTTAGCCAGGTCGTAGGTGTTAACGACTTGTGGTTGCACTATTTTTACATGAGAGGTCATTACCAGATTCGGTCCTTAATTAACTCGGGCGGTACATCCTCATACCAACGTTCTCTCATGCACCCAGCACCAGCCATTCTTTCCAGCCACCTGAGTCTAAATATGTTTTTCAGGTCTTTTTCCTTTGCTTTTAAAATAACCTTTAATCCAATATACCAGCCAGGCTCCAGCATCGACTGCGCAATATCATTTTCAAAGGTTTTTAATAATGTCGGGCCATTTAATGCCCGAATGACAATACTATCTAAGCAAAACTAAGCATGTCCTTTTAGTATTTAACTAGTGGCTAACATGTATCCCTTTGATCTATGGTGACTAGTGTTCAAATTCGAGGTTTGGAAGTATATACACAATTATCATTAGGGTAGTAACTATCAACTAATAGTAATATACAGGTATAATACATAGCAATGCATTTTCATAATTTAAAACAATATACTCCATTTCAAAATTAGGTGCGAAGTGATCAAAGTATTGACTCACCTTGCTCAACGTTCTGATAAGGCTCAACATTTTGATATTCGCCTTTCTCGATATTCTGATAATCATCTCGCTCAACATGTTGATAATCATCCTGTTTAATGTTCTGACAATCTTGATACCAGCTTCGTCCTTGTTGGGATTGTTGTTCCTTCATGGCTTCAGAGTCTAACTACGTAGAATACGATTAAATCCAATAGCGTCTTGAAACATTCAAACGAACTCTAATAAATCCAAATACATCCCAATAAAAGGAAACACTTGAATGAAAGTAAACATATCTAGCAACAATTTGGAAGGACGAAGTACTCCCGGCGAAACTAATCATACCTAATGGAGTTGATGAAGGAAATACTTTAGACGAAGTATATCCAAATGAGTTGATGAAAGAAATACTGTAGACGAAAGTAGACAAATCCAAACTCTATTCGTTTGGTCTAGTGTTGTGTCTTTGGGTTGATAGTTAGACATAGTCAGACTTAGGGTTAGACCACTGTTTGATCCCGAGTTAGGGTGAGAGGGTTCAGACTCTCGGAAAGTCCGCTGGTGCAAGAAGTTAGGACTCTAATGCTATAGAGAGAATATTCACATGAAAATTCCTCAATGATTTACTTAGATGGGATAGATCACCCAGTTTAGTAGGATCCTCTGATCCACCTTCAAATCACGAATTGTCCGATTACTGGGAACATATAGCGGTGGATGATAGCTAGAGCCTAGGTGAGGTTGTTTGGTGGATGAACTTCTATCATCCACTTGGGAATATACCACCGCTGCTTACGCGGCGCCTAGCTACTCTAATGATTATTTTAGTTATTACTTTCTATTTACCGAGGAAGTTCTATGAGAGTTAGGTGAGACGTATGCATAGGTGCGAGGTTCGCTTGGGGTAGACATACGTCTCACCAACACATGGGACCTAGCTCACTTAATAGTTTTTTTATGATTTTATATTTATCAAGAAAATTCCATAAGCCTTAGCTGGAACTTCTGAGCACGGGCCAGGCATTAGCCTAACACTAGATTAGGGGATCTACGAGTTTGGGTTTATTGCCATGACGATCTTTAGCTAGTTTCATTTCTTGTGTGGCTCGGACTTACTAGTATGAAGTTGTGAGATGGCTACCACTAATCTTCGTGACTATCTGATTAGGCCCAACTTAATTACTAGCGATTTGTTTAACTAAACACTTGGAGTTACTAGCTATTGTATGGGTGTTAATGACATGCCACAATCCTAGTTAGGTTTTAGCGAAAGCAATCATTTTGCCTAATCAATAATTTAGTAAAGGTATACTTGTAAATATATGTTCCTGTGATGTATTATTTTATGATGATGACCTAGGGTTCAACAGCAACTTAGGCTTTCCATTCAAATATTAACGTCATATTAGCTAGCTATTATTTCTGATTATTATTGTTTGGATCCAATGTGTCATGGACATACAATTATTTGTTACTAATATTATCTGGCTACGGTTATTTGTTCACTAGGGCAATCCTGAATACAAGACTATACTATATTAGTGTACGCAATCAGATTTGAACTCGGTTGGATCAAACTTTTATTCTCACCTCACATCATAGCATGATGCTCTAATTAACTTAACTAGACTACTACTTTGATCGACGTAGTTATCCTACTAAGCACCCAATAAGGTGGGACACAATGCTATGTATCCATATATTGAAAGTACTTTAAGAAGGTTAACATCATATGCACCATTATCAATTTACACTACTATCTGTCACCTTAATCTTCTACAGGTGAACCTTATATGGTAGTCACTTATCTTCATTTATTAATTAACACAACTTGGGAAGGAAAATGGCAAACTAAATATCTGTTATCCTCTAACCTACTAAGCCATGTGAGTTAATCACTTGATTAGGTTGGGCTCTCTGCTAGTTAGGTTTTTCTCAAAACCCCAATTGCCCTTATATTACAATGACAACAACTTACTACTTTCAATTATCCCTTAATTCCCTATATCATCTTCTAGTTACGTTTGTCCTTCAGTTTATATGGTAACACCTCATGGAGTATTTCAAATTAATCCCAATGTATTTTTAATTACTAACTAACCTACTAATCGACTTCTAATTAACATCTACTAACGTGGGGCTCACTGCCAATGACAACTATCTGACATTTGATTATCTAACTTAGCCATCTAGAATTAGCCACTGAATGTTACTAACTAACCTATGAATGCTAACTAAAATATCCAGCATGGAATTACCTTATTGATTGCTCTAACATAACCACTAATTGCCTTAACCATTTGAATTACCAATTTCTAATCCAATGTGGGGGTCTCGGCGACGCCTTCACCGTGGGGCGGAGGTCCAAAAATGGGTCCGAGGGGTGCGATCTTATTGGTGGTGGCTTCGCGGCTTGAGGCGGACGGTGGTGGCCGGGCGACTATATGCGGCATACGGAGTTGGGGAGGGAAAACGAGTGGCGGCACCGGAGGGGAATAGGAGGAGGAATGGGGCACGCATGAGCATCGGTGGGGCGAGAGTAACTCACCAGGACTATGGATGGCAGCGGGGAGGTGCCAAGGAGGGCTGGTGGTAGGAGCCAGCTGCAGTGCGGTGAGGTCTTCGGTGGCGGGGAGCTGGGGCGAATAGCGGCCCAAATTGAGGGTTGGGGAGGATAAAGGGTGGTGAGGGGATGCTTCATGCGAGGATAATTGAAGAGATGCTCACCGTGCGAGGAGTATTGGCCGCGGCGGCGATTCCAACCGTGGTTGGGGAAGAAGGCGCTACGATGAGCTCTGGTGAGTGGATGATGCAATTGATCGAGGGCTTATGTTTGTGGAGTCGTGGGACGCGGTGTGACGCAGTCGGCTGGTGTCGAAGTTCACCGAGCTACCAGGAACGACGAGGTGTGGCTTGGCGGCGGGCATGGGCATGGCACGACCTTGGCTCATGGAGAGCTAGGAGCAAGGAAATGAAGTAGTAGGAAGGGGAGGAGACAACAGGGAGGGGTAGGGGGCTGCGGCACTACCTTTTGTAGGTAGGCGGCAGAAGCAATGAGGTGGCCGACGGCATGGGCAGAGGGGCGGAGTGGTGGCATGCATGGGCGCCAGGGCAGGGCTTTGTGGATGTAACATCCCAAAAATGCCTAAATACGAAAATATGGGATGTTTAAAAACTTTTTGCGTGTTATTCCGTTTTTGCCTTGATTTCATTTTCAGGAGTTATTTGACATGTGTTTTCTATTTGCCAACACAAGTAGAGTAGAACGAAAACCCTAAATATGGAAACACTAGAATCAAAATCGTGTTCAAAAACCCTAAATGCGAAAATTAGAGAAGCAAAATAAAATTTAGGTATTTCACTTCTAAATAATACATGAATTGTAAAACCTAAATCCGAAATCTTGTTTAAAAGCCATTTAGAAATATTTAGCAAGTACCAAAGTTTATCTATCATTGCGTGATAATTTCTTAAAAATATTAGAATTTTTAGCAAGCATAAAATTTTTGTTTTCTTTTCAAAAGATTTTCCTAACCCTTCTTTTTCCCTTTCTATTGCTCTCCTGGCCAAAATCCATTGAGCCATTTTGTTGCAACCAAACCGAGTCTCAAACAGCTTTGATGTTTTCCTTCTTTGGGCGACACGCTCTCGTGCGAATTCCAGCTCCTCTCTCTCCCAGCGTCAACGATCTCTGGACCGTGCAGCCACGTCGCGGGTATGCAATCGTCACCTATCGATCGAGCATCACCCAGCAAGCCATGTGCTGCCAAAACCGTCGAGTCCCGGTGCCATCACATTGCCACCATTGCCTACCCATGCCATTGCCCATGCCACTGCTGCCATTGCCGAGAGCATCACCCCGCTACCTACAAAAGGCTAGCGCTTGAGCTCGCCTAGCCCCCTTCTGGCCTCTCCTCCCCTCTTCTCTATTTTACCGAGCCAAGGAGAACTGCATGAGCTCAAGCCACGCCGCGCCCGCTCGGCCACCAAGTGCCACCCCGCCATCCCAGCCACACCAGTGACCTCCTCTCCCCGCCGGCTGTGTCACGCCGTGTCCCATCACCACGCACTCAGAACCCTCCATCAATTGGGAGTTCCCCCATCGGAGTGCCGTGCGCCACCATCTTCCCTATCCCCGGCCAACTCCGCCCCTACCGCCGCCGCACCTTCACCGGTAAGCCTCCGATCAATTCCTCTCAAGTGAAGCAACCCCTCACCTCCCTTGTCCTTCCCCTACCTTCCACTGGAGCAATCCCTCACTCGAGTGGTGCCCCAGCGGCCAACCCACCTGCGCCACCGCCGGCTTCTGCCGCCAGCGCGTGTTGGCATAGCCCCGCCTCCACGGTCTGGCCAGGTGGGTTCTCCATAGCTCCCTCTAGCCCATGCTCACCCAAGATCCACCCCTTCCTCACTGGTGCGCCACAGTGCCATTCCTTCTCCAGGCCCGACCACCATGCACCACCGCCAGCATGCCCTAGTGCCGCTTGAGCTGTGCCGCCACTGCTCCCGAGATCGCCTCCCTGTCTCGGTTTACACTGCCACCGCCGGCCTAGCCTCCTCTGTTTCCCCTTCCACTGCCCGGTGTTGTCTCTCTGTGTAATATGAGGCAGTGACTGATAGTGGGTCCACATGTAAGTACTTAGGTCTTTTAGGAGGTTAAGTAGCTAGTAGTTGTTCAATTAGCAATATGATATTGTGCTGACTAGGGGCTACTTCAGAATGGTCAGAGTATAATTGAACAACTAGCTCAGTGAAATGTTACAGTATATGTTATATGTAAAACTTCAATAACAATAGGGTACATCCTTGACTAGAGATTTCATTAAGTTAAATGGGGGAATTGTTTAGCAGTTGGCGCTTAGATTAGTTAATATATAGTTGGAAATATCTAGAATTTAACTAAATAGTTGGCTCAGATGAATGCTCCATGGTAGTATATGGATCATTAAGGTTAATTAGAAAATGCTAGTAGTATGTACATATACATATGTGCAGCTTTGTATACTAAAGGATGATGAAAAGACCATATCAATTAGGGTCTAGTTAAAGTAAATCATTTAGGCAAATTGGAGGACAATTATGAATGGCATTCTAATGTAAGCAGTTAGAGGTTAGTTAACAATCAATTCAAGATCTAATCCAAGCAAATAGGCATTGTCAAAATAATCTTATGTTTTAAAGTGCCTACATGTTAGTTGGGTCCTAAACCATTAAGCCATTGTTTTGGATTTTCGATTAAGACTAACCCAATATAGTGTCACTAACTTATGATATGGTAATCTCGTTAGGTCATCATATTACTTAGGTCAAGACCATGGTTGTGATAATAGAAATGATAATTTAATTTGATAGTTAATTAGAGTTAGTAGAGCAGTTAGATAATAATCAAGCACCATTAACCAATAGCTCTATGTCTAGGAGTGCCCAAATAAACATAAGGTGGTAAACTATAATATAACAACATTATGTCTAGGGTTAATCCCCGCATAATAACCATCTAGCAAAGCATATGAGCTCGCATGTGCTTACATAGTATAGTTAATTTAGGTAACTAGAGCCCGTCGGCAGGTAATGAAGTAGTCCATAGGTGTTTAGTTAAAAGATGGTTAGTTAAGTGATTAGCTAATAGTGATTTGATTAGCAAGTTCCTTATTGCTCACTTTAATAACCCTGTCAAGGATCTAATAATGGTAGATCATGACTAGTTGGATGACATTAGGAAGCTAGAAGCCAATATGATATATAACCAGGTTTAGGCACATGAAATGTTAAATGTCCGGTAGGCCCTAGGCTATGGCCAAAGTAATAGTAATAATAATAGTTAATAGACCATGGGAAATGAACAATAGATCGTGTCTGCTAGGGTTTATACCAGCTATAATCTTATGTTTAAAAATACCTAGTCAACAAGTGGACCCTAAGACATGTAAACCCTAGGCCATGGTCATAAGATAATACATCTTAGAAACATACGCTTACAAGTAGACCCTTACTAATTTATCAATTAGGTAAACTGATTAATTTTATTAGAACCTAACTAGGGTTACGCTATGTGACCAACATTTAGGTCTATACATGAAAGGAGTAGGTTGTCGTCTAGCCCGAACTCGGTAGTTCCTAGCTTAGGCTCATGGAATTTCCTCGATAAATATTAATCAATAAAAGAACCATTAAAGCAGCTAGGCACCACATGAGCATCGGTAGTAAGCTCTCATGTGGATGATAGAAGTTAATCCACTAATCAATATCGCCTAGGCTCTAGCTATCATCTATCGTTACCTATTCCTAGTAATCGGATAATTCGTGATCCGAAGGTGGATCAGATGATCCTACTAAACTGGGTGATTTCTCCCATCTAGGTAACTGTTGTGGAATATTTAGATGAATATTCTCTCCGTCCCATTGGGATCTTAACCTGTTGCACCAACGGACTTTCCGAGAGCCCGATCCCTCTCGCCCTAACTCTAGAACGAGCAGTTACTTAAACCTAAGTCTGACTGTGTCTAACTATCAACCCAAAACCACAACACCAGACCAAACGAATAGAGTTTGGATTTATCGACTTTCGTCTGCAGTATTTCCTTCATCAACTCCTTGGTTATAATTTGTTCTGAAGTATTTCCTTCATCAACTTCCTTTTATTATATTTCATCTACAGTATTTCTTTCATCAGCTCCTTGTTTATACTTTGGTCTGAAGTATTTTCTTCATCAACTTCCTTTGATTATATTTCGTGTGCCATATTTCTTTCATCAACTCCTTTGGATATACTTCATCTGAAGTACCTTCATCAACTCCAGTAGGTATGATTAGATTCACTGGGAGTACTTCGTCCTTCCAAATTGTTGTTAGATATATTTACTTTCATTCGAAGTATTTCTTTTTGGTTTGCATGTATTTGGACTCATTGGATTTCATTTGGTTGCTTTCAGTTGCTCTTGGATTTAATCATATTTTGCATAGTTAGAATCTGAAGATATAATGGAATATCAATCCCAACAAGGTCAAAGCTGGGATCAAGATTGTCAGAATATTAAACATGATGATTATTAACACGTTGAGCGGTATAATTATCAGAATGTTGAGCAAGGCAAATAGCAGAATATTGAGCAAGGCGAGTCAATACTTTGATCATATTGCACCTACTTTTTGCAATTATATTGTTTTAAATTATGAAATTGCATTGCTATGATTTATACAACTATATTAGTCTAGCTCATAGTTAATCCCTTAATAATAATTTTGTATAAACTTCTAATCCTTGAATTTGGATACTACCCTTGTCACCCTAGAATTAATGATTTACATACTAGTTAATAAGTTTGTATCTAAGTGTCATGCTTAGCCTTGCTTAGATACATTGTGATTCGGGCAATAAATTGCCTGACAACATTCAAACATTTGAAAATGAATTTGGGCAGTTGAAGCTGTAGCTTGGCTGGTATTTTGAAAAGAAAAAGGAATTTCAAATGAGAGAACCTAGAAACTGTTGTAGACTTGGGTGTGTGAAAAGAATGGTGAATGTGTACGGGAGTACGCCAATATGGGATGAAAAATCGGGTTGGAACCTGAGGATTTGAGTTGTCCTGGTCGAGGACTAATGGAATGTATTGGGTGCATACAATCGCGGGATTTGCAAGGTGGATGCGGCTCGGGATTAGCGGACGGGTACAACTTGGGAATTGGCGGAGGAATGTGCCCTGGGGCTCAAGGGTGGTGCAGCCACAGGATTCGAGGGTTGCAACCTGGGATTCAAGGGTGGTCTCGCCTATGGGCTAGGGGGATTTCGACCGAGGTTTTGCCAGGGGTACAACCTGAGTTTCGTCGGGTGGTGCAGTCGGAGTGTCGCTAGAGGCATTCAGCCTAGAATTTCAGGTGTAGGCCGGCCGGAATTGCCGAGTGGCTGCAGCCTTGGGATCACCGGATGGATGTAGCCTAGGAAAGTGATTCGAAATATGGGATTGGAGTTGCATGATATGAAAACTTGGGTTTGGAACCCTGAGAATTGAGATGGCTTGGTCGTGGACAAGTTGTAACACCCTAGCTATTCGGAAGCCAAGATGTTATCTAAAGGATTAACATACAACAACAATACAGAATAATTTCAAACAATAAAACAATTAATCTTGAATAAAGATCAACATCTAATGGAACAAATGTAGGAATTTAATCTAAATTCATCGACGAATCACATTCTCTAAATATCCAAGTATATTGAGTCAATTAAGATATTCCTATCAATAATCTAATCAAGGATCACATGCAGTTATTGAATCAATCATAAACATAATGAAGGATAACATACTCCATTTATGACAATCCAATACTTAACGAATGTTCGAAAGAACAAGTTCATATGATTAATAGTGAACAATGTGAAGTGAAAGAAAGAATGTGAAGTGAATGGTGTGATCCACATGACTAAGCCCTCCCATGCATGCCGTCTTCAATGGTTACCTAAAACAAATAAACACGGCAAGAATAAGTCTACGACTTAGCAAGTACAATAGAATAAAGCGAACCATACCGAATACGAACATATCAATCACGAAATAGAATGTGAATGTAGAACAGATGAATAAGAACATAATATCACAGAATAGAAATCGAAGGTAGAATGGATGAAATCCATGAACTCCACTTCTGCTTATACCGGTATAGCTAGTGACACACTCGTCAGTGTTTACTTAGGCCCGCATTTAACAAAATGCGGGGATCCAAGGCCCGTATGAAGAACGTTTCATACGGGGATCCAAATCTGCCCACATTGGAATGGTGGGTCTTACGTGCCCATACTGGAATTAATGGGTCTTTTCATTCCACTCCCGTGGATGAAACATGAACAATGAATGAATGGAATTAATTATGAATAATAAATGACATCATCTCATTAAACATAGATTAACGAACGTGAAAAGAACATAAAGCATTGAATCTACTCATAGATCATAGAAATAACAGTATGAACAACAAGCACTCAGCATTCACCAACAATAAGAATCAAAAAGTACTTGCTCATATTGGAATGATGAGACTTCACTACCCACTTCCGTGGTGAACATGAAAAAAGGAACGAATGAATATTTTGAATGTAAACATAGTATTGAAGAATCAAGGTATATCATTTATGAATGGAAATAAGAAATATCGAAATTACCCATTGCATAATCATCAATCAAGTGGAACAATCAACAAACAAGACAATTCAGTTGTACTTTCCTTTAGAACTGCGATGCGTTAGGAGGTAAGGACAAAGCCACTAATCTCGAATTCTCTCCTCCTACAAAAATTAATTACTTGAATAAGAAACAACATGAATAGGACGCTACTCGAAACGCTTAATCGCATCAAGCTCGACCCAAGGTTCACATGGTCGTTCTACCCAATTAACCCGACAGATTAACAGGACGACAAACTGGACAGCAGTACTAAACAAAGCATAACTTTTGATCTGAGACTCGAAACGGAGTGAGCTCAGATCCTATGGAAAGATAACGAAAATATTCACATTAAACTTGTTGGGTGAATTCTTTTATTCGTCCAAAATATTAGGCTAACAATTAGATGAAAGTCTATTGCAGTATCTGCCTAGCAGAAAAAGACAACAGTAAAGAAATGATCATAACTTTTATTCTACAAATCCAATTAGAGTGTTCTTTATCAATATGGAAAGATAATAAAATTATCTACAGAAATATTTTTGGGTGACAAGTCTGAATCTGATCCTAACCAAATCATATTTTATTAAACATCTTTACTGACAATTCTCGTCAGGATTTTAGGACAGTAGGAAAGAATCTATTGTAACTTTTGAACCGTAAATTAGAATTTAGTGATCTTGGTCGCTACGGAAAGCTAAGAATAATTCCCACATAACTCTAGGTGATAGGATCTTCAAATTCATAACCTAAACATATGAAAACCGTCGCGCAAGGTACTAGACAGAATTGATCTAATTGCAGCAGGGAACCGATCTACTAAACGTAATCGAATTTGCATCTAATACAACCTAAACAGTGAGGGGAATCCATCGTTACCCTTGAAGAGCCACAAAACATCATCGATCAATCCCCCACGAAGAAGATCTTCCTCCCTCTCCCTCGTTCTTCGTTTCTTTCTCCTTCCTTCGTGAAGACCGGCAGCAGGGAGGAGGTAGTCAGCTTTGGGTAGCAGCAAGGAGGAGGAAGGGGCACCATGGAGGGGCTGGTTAGGATGCGAAGAGGCAGCCATGAAAGAATAGGGGAGGGGGTGGTGGCCAGGATAGGGAGGAGGAGGGGTGGCAGCTTGGAGGGGGGAGGAGGGGGTGCATGGGGGAAAAACCTTAGGGTTTTCCCCTTGGCCGGCCCCTCATGGGCCTCCTAGCCCAAAAGCCCAAGCCCAAGTTGGCGAACAACTGCGAAAAGCCACTTATTTGATCTAGCCATCTCTATTGTATACTTTCTTTGTTAGGACAAATCTCTCTCTGAACTAGATTGCACTCGATATTGAATAAATTCTCTCCCGAATAATATATCCTCTCCATTTGATATTCGGGGTATGTCACATCCTCAAATTAATAAAGAGAATTACTACGCATCTCATGAGCATGCATCATTGTTTTCAAGCTTTTGCATTATATATTGCACTTGAAAAATCTCAAAAAGGGATTAAACCTACACTTCAAAGTTTAACTCCAAAAGAAAATCAAGAACAAAATCTTATTCACATCTTCTGGAAATAATTTATTCAAATACTAGAACAATCATAATGAATTAATATAATTTTTCCCAAATATTTGGGTCTGGTTTAAACCCTAAGAACATTCAAACACATTTCAATGACCTACACTAAGTTTGAATTTAAATTATACACAAGATATCATGAACAGCAGTGTTCAATAATTTTTTGGACACTAGACCTTCATAGGAACCCACATGATTTATTTCATGATTTTAGGAATTTTATTCCTATTTTTAAACACTTGGTCAAAGTAGAGAAAACAAATTAATTCTCAGTCAAACCTTTAAACCAAACTGGTCGCACTGTTCCTTGGGTTTGAGTCCGACCCGAGCCACTTGGCTAAGCCCAACCACCTAGCTACACTGCCCCTGGACCGTTCGATCAAAACTCAACGGCCCAGATTGCGTACCCCTTCAGCCTAGTCCGAACGTTCGCGCTTAATATTGACCGTTCGAGCATGATCCAACAGTCCGCACGGACTCACTTACTTGGGCTCTTGCGCGCACCGTTGAGTCACTGGCTGTGTGGGTCCACGCTGTCAGCTTCATCCCTGACCTCGCGTAGGAGCTCCACGCCACACGGCCGAGCTTCTTCGACGCGCACAGAACGACTCCAAGGACGCTGTCAATCCACCGCTGCCGTTGGCCACTCCGAAGCGTTCTCCACTTGACGTCGCTTCTATTGCCGTCTCTTCCCGGGGATAATACCCCCCTCTATCCCTTCAATTCTGCTCACTTCTCCTCACAACCGAGAGGAGGAGGAAGCTTGACTAAGGCCATCTCTCAGGTAATCTCCTCACTAATGGATCCTCCTTTCTTCTTGTTCTTTGCCGTACCCATTTTGCCTAACCCTAGCTCTTGCGGTTGCTTGTAGCTCCCGGGTTTTCATCGTGCTCTCGTCGGTTCCAAAGTGCGCACCCGAGTGGCATCATCATGCCAACTAGGTATTCGGTGAGTATTGACCTCCCTCTTATGCGTCACCATGCATACTTGGTCCTACTAAGCATTTCCCCTCAATTAATTTGAGTAATGCACGATAGGGATTTGGTGATTTGGAGTTTGAACCATTTCGGCCTAAGAACACGCCCTTTCATCTCCCACTTGTTTCGGTAAGCCATTCTTCAATTCTTTGGTTTCTTAGCATCCTCATAGGATCCTTGAACTACTCTGACCACTCACTCTAGTTGGTTTTGCTTAGGGACTCTTCTCCGTGTTGAAGCTTATCGCCACCATGGACATCTTCGGCGTCAAGCCAGCTCTGGCCAACTCCAAGCTCCCCGAGCACCCTTCTCCGCTAAGGTAACCTCCTAGTAGCCCCTGGATGCCTTGGCACCCGCTTACCTAGACGCTGCAGAGCTCTTTTAGCTTCTGGTACTTTGGCCGGGTTGTCATTGCTTATCTCGGCTCGCCATTGTTGCAGGCGGGCTTAGTCGTGAGACCACCCTCTTTAGATGCGCAATGCTATTAGGAACCCGTAGCTGGCCGTAGCTCGTGCCGCCGTCATTTGGACTTCGCCAATGAGCCGCCAGCAAATCGTCTTGGCGCATTGTTGTCTGTGAGCGCCTCAGAGCTGTCCGCTTACTGACAAATGATGCTCATTAAATGGCTAATAATTGTTTAGTCTTTAAGTGCTATCTTAAGATGTCCTAATGTATCACTTACAGTCGGGCCCCACACACAGTAAACAGGCGCATTAGTTTAAACCCCGCAGAGGTTGATGGGTGGGACCAGCCGCAATGCGGGCGCTATATGCAGCGTGTCGGATCGAGTCCGAAGGATCGTGTCATTGACAATGGGTCCCACTTGTCAGATCGGCTTTTAAAATCTGAGTTAAAATGGAAAACACACTATTCACTAGGCCCGCTGGTCAGTGACCGCGGCTAGAGTAGCGCCTGGTAAGAAAAGTAATAAAGGCTTTAGCAAATTCGAAATCCCATTCTTTACACACTGTAAAATATGTATTACTTCAAAAATACATAACTAATTCATCTCAACTCCAAAATGGATGAAACCACTTCTGATAATTTTCATTGTTAATGAACTTTATATTAAAATTGGTTTCAAACATGTCCTTGTAGCAGAGAGTATTATTTTGGAGATTGATCCATTACCACCATTATTTTTACAAAAGAAAATGTTAATAACTTAGAAAATTCATAACTAATGCATGAAAACTCCAAATGAGGTAAACTCAACTGTTTTGGACTTGTATTAATATTATCTATTTATCCATATAATTCTTTGTCCCACTACTATTCTGCAAATTTTACCCAAATAATTAAATTAAATGAACAGTAACCGGTTGGAATTAAACTGGATTTTCTGGAAAACTGATGTTCAAACCTTAATAACTCTCACATACTAAGTCCAAATGGAATAATTATTTCACCTAAATTCATCTAAAATCATGACTTAGATACTGTAGAAAAATCATGCATTTTTGAGCATTTTGAATTTTTAGGTATTTCTCGATGTTTATTCGGTATTGTATTTATATAGATTCCGAGCCTATCGATATTGACTTATACACTACTGAGGGAGAGCAATTAAGCTACCAGCAAGGCAAGCATCATTTGAACTTTCTTTTGTATCATATTTGATCCCAATTTTGTTAAGTTAGTGCAATGATAATTGCTTGCATGCTATATTGATAATGTCGCTATTTTTGTGATGAGTAGATTAGTTATCTCATATTCATTGAGGTTTATCTTGAATTATTCCAGTACCACATGCTTGAGTTAGGATGGTTGAAATATATTGTTTGGGTTTGCTTAGCCATGCAAGTCTAGAACCGGTAGCTGATTGTCGGGAATAACCCAACAATTATGGGATAAACACAACTTTCATTATATACTTTTGTTTCAGATCTTCGTATCTGATCTTTGAGTTAAATTTTGTCATTTTAAATAAATTTTGGGTCTAGACAAGTGATGGTTAGTGATGGTGTCTTTGTGCACGAGATTGGGTAAGTGATGGACTTGTCTGGACAATTAAGGACCGAACTTTGGGTACCTACGGTTCAAGCAAAACTCGTGCTATCACACGTGGCGTATGAGTGCTACTTGGTTAAGTAAGGGGCTGATGTTGTTGAGTTGATGACTGGTGGTGTGAGGACGTATATGTGTTCCATCACATATATGTTCCGTAGGGTGCTGATTGCAATTCTGTGATGTGCGGATGAGCACTATTTAAACCTTGTTAATTGGGTTGGTATTCCCGGCACAACTTGCATCTCGTTGGGTTAGTAGGCTGTATAACCTACACTTAAGAGGGATTACGTCGCGCATGGGTGATTCAACTTAATAATGTCAACTTGCTGAATAATACCGAGTCTTAATTTACCCGACCGGCATACCATAGGAAGTGTGCTATTTTCGGAGGCATCTGGAGGCTTACGAGGTAATCGAGTCGTGTGGGTAAAGTAGTACACCCCTGCAGGGTATAAATCTATTCGAATAGTCGTGTCCACGGTTATAGACGATCGCTTGAGTTTGTGGCTGCTAATTGTTAGACTAGGAATTAAAATTGTGGTTATAACTTGGTATTCGTCATGAATGGGATGTTCATGCTTGTTGTTGTATCAAAGTGGACAACCACTTTGCTATTTGTATGATTCATTTGTTATTCAATTTATTACTTATTCACATGCTTTACTTCTACTTCAAATCTGATTTCGAAATGACACTTGAAAAATGGATGACTTGCGAGTACCTTTGTACTCAACCCGGTTGCTGCAATTTCAGGTGAGGAAGGTTATGAGCCCACTGAGCTCGTTAGCGCTGATTTAGGCGACGCTGATGAGTAGTGCTATCATTTATCTCCCGATCGGTTGCCGATGGGATATGGGCATACCTTCGCTGGTCTTTTGGTTTATTTACTTATTTCATTGCTACTTAATACTCTTATTTGAATTTGGCCGGTCGGCCGTTTGTAATAGTTGTAGACTTAAACTATTATATTGTATGTCTTTTGAACTATTAATGTATGTTTGTTGTATGGGTGAGATCAACGTTGTATGAGAGTATGAGTATATTGGTCGCTGATCTTGGGAGCCAATATAAGTCATGCTTGCTGTTCATGGCTTCCCATTTAACCCACTAAGGGTAGTGCTTGACTTGTTAGAGAACTGACAATCATGTAGTGCTCGCAGAGGAGCAGCACGCATGATCGTTGGGGCTCTAGTTTTCAGTTAAGCCTCTCGCTTAGATGAAGTTAAGTTGGAATCCATTTACTTGAGGCCCAGAGTTATGTCCTTAAGACCATGCTTAGTCTCGGTCTTAAGGAGATAACTCGGGGGTCCTCACAGGGTATTACATTCTACCCCCTTTAACAGGATTCGACCCCGAATCCTCACACAGCTCTATGCGAAAGAACAACCACAACGGAGAACTAACAACGTTAACCACGTACCCGTGGTGAACAAATCCAGATAACGCTCATGCATGCAAAAAACCAACTCCCAAGTGGCCTCTCTCTCGGACTGGTGAGACCACAACACAAAGATGTAAAACGACGTTCGTCCTAACACTCAACCCGACATTTCTAGGTACACTCATCAGAAGAGAATCGAAGGTAAGACCCTACTCGATGGTCAACGTCTTTAACGAAATTCCAAGCTTTGAATTGCTCAGTTGCTCACTTAGTACCAGAACACCAGACGTTGCGTACTTCGCGTATGGACCCAAGACGGTCAAAGCGGTACACCAACTTCCTAATTTCTACAACTGTCGAAAACAAACCAATGTAGCTGGGCCAACTTTCCCTTTGGTACGAAAGCACACAACATGCTCAAAATCGAACTATTCATCTAACAATGAGCACCTTCTTTAATCAAGAATGCACAACAGAACTCGTTCTTAAACAACTGTTTTACAACGAGAATCCAACTGAAAATGAAGAGTTGTCATCGCATCCACGCAATGCTAACTCTCCACCAAAAGGGTCAAATCCAAATTTAACAATTCATCACGAAAACCATTCCACATTCTAATTATTCAATTTGCGAATGAATACCACGAAAGCCAAAGGAGAAATCACTCGAAGGCCCAAACCAAATACTTCTTTTGTTTTTTCTGACTTGGAAATAATCATACATGCCATCGTAAAACCAAGATCAAATTGCGAAAGACACCCATCAACAACACATAGCTCAAACGAAAATCAAGAAAACATTTCACTACTCGAGGAAACATACTTTTGCTCAGTTTCTCTTTTAGGAATGAAATTCCTCTCGAACTTTGGAATTTGAATTCATCACATACCATGCGATCTCAAATCTCTTAAATTAGCATTCTCAAAATTTATGTTCAAACCAAAATACATCATCCACACCTTTGTGGAGGGCTCTACTGATCCCACCGAAACACTCTAGACAATTCCTTCTACTGACGAAATTGATTTGACAGAAGGCACCCAAAGCACCTCAGAATAGATCTCACGCAATCACATCATCTCAAACTTTTAAGAATAACAACTTAGAATCCTATGTACATACGCTCATGTACTACATCAGAAGGGTTCTATCAATGATCATTCTACTGCTCAGGAAACGCCATATTATGTTTTTCTCTACACATAATCATTTTTGGTGACCCAAGGTCTAGCATAAAAAAAATGCAAAGCCCAATTTTTAACCTCTAAGACCTCTACAACAAACTTCTCTTATGACAGTTAGAGAAATCATTAGATTAAATCTCTAACATCCTCACAATTTCAATATACTCACTCATTGACATCATCAGGAATCACCCACACAATCTCACAATACTATCCAATTGTGTTACTCTATAAAACTGATCAAGGTTTCCATACCTTCGATAATTCTAATGTTCCACCTAAAGTGAACAAAAGACTTTGGACCATCAATCACTATAGGTTCTATTAATTACAACAATGCAATTAGTTCAGTCTTAAAGACAAACATCCTATATAACTGAGATTCTCTCCAAGAGTCATACACAAAACCAATTCATCCTCTAATGCTCTTCTAATAACTTACAATCCAAGGTCTCACAATGACAAATACTAGACATCTCGAAATCCTCTTGTGAATCTAATAGGTTGAATCTTTCTCAATAGAAGAGACAAATGAAACAATTTTCACCAACTAGAAAACATTTAGCACTCGCAGTGAACACAGGACCAAGGGAAATAATCAATTAGACAATGAACTCGGATAGCATAAGAGGAGACCATACTTGGGGACATAGGCCTCACAAGAAGAGAATATCAATCCTTAACAGATAAGAACAAACGAGCATTCAGGATCAAATCACTTGAATCACTTAAGAACCAATAGAACTTTGCAACACGTCACTTTACTCGACAACCTCCAATTACCACATAAATTTTGAAAACCAAGGGATCATGAATGCAACTTTTGAAATAATTTCATTTAAGAGATATCACAAGAAGCGATCAAAACCCTTTCTCTATAAAAGAACCAACATCAATAAATCTTCCAAAACAAACACAACAAATCGTGTCATACAATTTCCATCATCATGTAAGATGGTAATAACAATTCATTCTAGAAAATAAACCTAGTGCGAAAGCCTAAGAGATTTCGCCCATTTAACCCTTACTGACGCTCAACACCAATTTAGCACACACCAAAAGCACTCTAACCAGTACTACTAACAACCGATGATTATCTAATCATGGAAGCATTCATAGTACTACCTTTTTTTAGAAATTAGAATGGAACAACTTTAAACTTCAACAATGGAATATTTTTAGGACAAGGTTTTGTAAGTCAATACAACAACCTTCATCTATTTCTTCATACATATATCAACAATTTAGCCTTTGAACAAATTCATCAGGTATCCAAATAGAAGACTGAGTCAAGATTAACTCAAATGGTTAGATTAAAAACATAAGACCAAATAATCCAATTTATTCAACAAGTTTAGCAATTTAACCAATTGAAATGGTCAAACAAATTCATTATTGCTTCACACTCCCTAATAACTCCATGAGTTCTAAACATGTATAGACAAAATCTTATTCAAAAATTTTCAAGAACTACTACAGGACAACTTGAAATTAACTAACTTCACTTTTGGAGACATTAGCTAAGAAACCAAGATATTAACCTCTTAGTTAAGTGTGACAACATAACCCTAAAAGGGTTTCAACATCCTCTTTCTTAAAATAGGGCATTAAACTTCAACTCTCAAATTAATCCAAAAGGAATACGCAAGATCAACGTCCTACATAATAAAGAACTTGTAAAATAAATCTTCCACTACCTAAATACCAAGCAAACCAATGAGTTACATTTTCCAACAGGGGTAAAACAGAACTTCTGTGAAAAGATAAATCTTGCAATTTAACTACGCTCACATGGAGTAGAAATACCACAATAGTTGGAAGAATAATATTTGTTTCAAAGAACGATTAGAGACCCATTGGAGCTTGCCCACTTCATTATAACCCCATTCAAAAGAAATTCATCAACTGCAAGAAACTACAACCAGGAAACCAGATACAAGCTCGAGAAAGACAACAACTTCATCAAAGAACTCATACTCAATACATAACTATGGAATGGGGGTAAGTACTTCTCTATTTTCATACCACGAACAGTGGTGTAGCTTGGCAAAACCCAGGAAAACAACCACGATCTCAACTTCTCAATGTCCGTTACCAATACGCATAACCAATATAATCAATTATGAATATAAGGTCATCTCATAGTAATCATAGAATAAATTCATAGATATAGAAGATTATAGCAGATCATAGATTAACAACAAGAATGATAGTACAGAAGCAATTCAAGAATAGTTCAACATGATAAAACATACCACTAGAAATGCAGATGCAATGGATTACCCAAACCCCATCTACTGTGCACAGTGTGTCAATCTAATATTCAATTACCACGGACCTAAAGCCCGCTCTAATACCAACTGTAACACCCTGGCTATTCGGAAGCCAAGATGTTACCTAAAGGACTAACATACAACAACAATGTGGAATAATTTCAAACAATAAAACAATTAATCTTGAATAAAGATCAACATCTAATGGAACAAATGTAGGAATTTAATCTGAATTCATCGACGAATCACATTCTCTAAATATCCAAGTATATTGAGTCAATTAAGATATTCCTATCAATAATCTAATCAAGGATCACATGCAGTTATTGAATCAATCATAAACATAATGAAGGATAACATACTCCATTTATGACAATCCAATACTTAACGAATGTTCGGAAAGAACAAGTTCATATGATTAATAGTGAACAATGTGAAGTGAAAGAAAGAATGTGAAGTGAATGGTGTGATCCACGTGACTAAGCCCTCCCATGCGTGCCATCTTCAAAGGTTACCTAAAACAAATAAACACGACAAGAATGAGTCCACGACTCAGCAAGTACAACAGAATAAAGCGAACCATACTGAATATGATCATATCAATCACGGAATAGAATGCGAATGTAGAATAGATGAATAAGAACATAATATCACATAATAGAAATCGAAGGTAGAATGGATGAAATCATATGAATGGATGAAATGCATGAACTCCACTTCTGCTTATACCGGTATAGCTAGTGACACACCCGTCGGTGTTCACTTAGGCCCTCATTTACCAAAATGCGGGGATCCAAGGTCCGTATGAAGAACGTTTCATACAGGGATTCAAATCTGCCCACATTAGAATGGTGGGTCTTACGTGCCCATACTGGAATTGATGGGTCTTTTCATTCCACTCCCGTGGATGAAACATGAACAATGAATGAATGGAATGAATTATGAATAATGAAAGACATCATCTCATTAAACATGGATTAACGAACGTGAAAAGAACATGAAGCATTGAATCTACTCATGGATCATAGAAATAACAGTATGTACAACAAGCACTCAGCATTCACCAACAATAAGAATCACAAGGTACTTGCCCATGTTGGAATGATGGGACTTCACTACCCACTTCCATGGTGAACATGTCAGTAAGCATAAAAGAAGACTATAGGGACAATTATGAGTACTGATCAAGACTGAAGATCAAGAAGGCTGAGAACTAGGTCACGAGCCCATAGTTGATTGCCAGTGGGTATATCGTGAGGGTTCCATGCGTTATACTTTGATTCTTCTTTCGCTACTGATCTATGAAAGTATTTGACCCATTCGGCCATTTTGCAGATCAAAAGCCATAAGGTACATTTATACTTTGTTTAATATTTTGCAATAGCTTTACATTTTCGTGATATGCGTTTGAACCAACAATGTAACTCGATGTGCTATCTACTGATCCAGAGAATAACAAAATTAACATAGTAGGTCCCAAGTTACAAATTTGGGGTCTCACAGTGGAGGAGATACATTGCATGTGGGGCTGGCAGATCTGTGGAGGAGAATGGAATTTGAGTTTCGAGAATTTCAAGAAAAGTCTGAGTTGTCCAGTGGATTTTTAAATATAGATGCTGAACTTGAAAAATTATGAAATTGTTTGAGGAGGCTCTTGACAAAGTCTAGTTCATACTTTAATTTTGGTAGAATTTTATTTGTTCTTATTTTTCTCTAAAAATCTTTTAAGCTCCTATTTGCTTGCACTTTGTTATTTGATTTGAGGAAAATATATGTGTTTTGATAATATTTCCCCATTTTTATTAGCAGTACAATTACACCCAATTTGGACTTTTAGTTATCATTCCCTCATTTCAATTTGTTTTAAGAAATTCTCATGTGATGATAGCTCATAATCTGATATTTGTTAGACAATTCTAATCGGCTCTTGAACATTATTCTTATTCTAGGGTTTATACTTCATGTAATTTTTAAAAGGGAAATACTCTTAAGTTTTTGCTATTTCTGATACTAGGGTTTATGCTTTTAGGGTTTTTATTTCTAGGGTTTATGTGTTAGGGTTTTCTTGTGCCGGTAAAAGAGAAAATGCAGGTCAAACAATTCTCAAAAATGCTGGCAAACAGGATGGCAATAGATATCACGTAAAAAGTTTTTAAAATCCCATATTTTTGCATTTAAGCATTTTTGGGGTGTTACACATAACGGGAGTGTTTGTAACACCCCAACCCACATGAGCCTGGAATGCTACTAACAAAAACAAAACATAATAATAAACTAAGATTTTTCTCTTTAATTCGGCGGAGTCTCCTTTGTAACTTCTAACATTTAAGGAGATTAATAAGCATCTAACAGAAATCCAAATACGATAATATTGTAATAGCCTTAAAGATAACAATCATAAAGATTATCATTGAGTCACCATCCGACTCTTATTACAATTAATCAAATACACCTCGAAGGGTGGACATAATAAAACTAAAAGATTACGGTCTCTAGTAGGATCCTCCAATTAAATTTAGGTGCTGATTTATTAAGAATAACAATTAATGTGGTGAAGTGTGCAACCAAAGATACTAATCTCTCCCATGCATGTCGTCCTCATGAGTTGTACCTAAAACAAAGCATAACAACAAGCGTGAGTCCAAGACTCAACAAAGTACAATTAAATCAAACTTCATAGCATACTTTGGATATTAATAAAACCCATCGCATACAGTCATTCACAGTATCACCATAACCATTCAGCTTTAATTACCATGCAATGCTCATGCTACAAATGCACTTTTCTTTTCTCTTTTGCATATACCGGTAATGCGGGGTATGCATCCGTTGATACATACCCGTGCTTGTGCCTTTAGTACAGGGACCTCAAGCCCACACTCCACGAGTGTGGGGACCTCATGCCCATCTAATACATGACGGGGACCTCAACAATATCTTTGCTTGACTACCACGTAGTCCAAGCCTCAAAGATGAATGTATGATGCAAATGAGTCTATGCACTTAATCAACACGAGTATATGACAACCAGCAGTAATATCATAGGTAAACATTCATTCTCCTAAATGATTAACAACACATGAACATCCATCCATATACACTATCCACTAATTGTACTTGTCTCAACCATATGAAGTTTGACGAAGGGAAGAGGGCACTAACCCTAGATTCACACCACCACTTAAGCATTTAATAAATATTCTAAGGAGACAATCCAAGGCAAACAACTATACAAAATAAATACATATATAGCATCGCTCCTAATCGCATGTAATATCCTGTATAGCTTTAGAGAGAGAATTAAATAAATCAAATTTAGAAATTCAGATTTCTGAGGAGAGTAAGAAAACCTGGGCTTTTGGCCCACAGTGTCTTGGCCCAATTGAGTCGGTCGGCCTCAAAAGGAAGGGGGAAGGCCACCCAAACCCTACCCCTGCTACTGTAGCTCCACCGTGGTACTGTAGCGCCGCCACTGTAGCAACTCCACTCCCGGTGCTGCTGCCTCCTTGCAAGTCTAGTAGAAGGAAGAAGGTGGAAGAGAAAGAAAGGAGGAAGAGAAGGGGGGAAGAGAGAAGGAAGAGAGGAAGAAGGAGATGGAGAGTGCTGGGATTTCACGTTCTTCATCTTGATATCCAAGGTTAACCCCCAATCCTGTTCGATCAGTCCTGTATTCATGTATTTAGGCAATGTCAGTATTAGATCGGTTTAGGGCAGTCTGTAGTCGCCGACTGTTTTGAGGATGATAACTGCAGAATCTGTCCTGGATACCTCCTAGAGAGTTGTAGGCGATGTCGATACCTTTCCGTAGAGTATTAGATCACATCGTTTTGATGAGCGGATTAGGAGATATGATTTTCGTAGCACTACTGTTCTACAGTTCTGTCGTAATTCTGACAGTAAATATTAATCGGTTTGTAGATATTAGTTAATGAATTTTATAGAAGATCTCACCAGAACGAAAGTTGTAGGCTATTGTCCAATGTTTCCAGAAAGGTAAAGATCATAATTTTTGGATGTTTGTACTGAAAGTTATGTTATATTTAGTGCCGCTGTCCAGAAACCCTGACGAGAATTAGCAGTTCTGTTAATCAGTTTGGTAAGGGTATAATAGGGCCGAATCTGGAAAGCTCACCAGCTAGGTTTAGGTGGAGAATTTGATAATATTTCCATAAAGTCTGAGAACTCTACATTTGGATCTCTGGTCGAAAAGTTATGAATTTTTTATTGTGACTGTCTATTGAGGGGATAGATTGATAGTTATGATTTTGGAGTCGGGATTGCGCTAGAGAGTATAGTAAGTTTGTATTTGCTTATAATTTTGTTTTAGTCCAGAATCTCCGTCTTAGAGTGCTTGCTAAATTAATTCAGGTGGGGGAGAGGTCCCGGGGGCAGCGCCCACTTCGCGTTCTCCATTTTCGCACGGTTGAGGCAAGTACTTTGATTGATAGATTAAATGTGAATGCTTGATCATGATTGCGAGTATTTGATACATATTAGCTATGCATGGTTGTTGGAATGATATGTGTGTTAATATTGGTGAATGCTCAAAGTATGATTAAGTTCTTTTCATGTATGATGTTATTGCTATTACGTGTTAATGATGAATAGAGTAACTGTGCATGTGCATATTGAGATCATGTTTGAGGCTTGGTCACGTGGTGACCAAGTATATATATTTTTGAGGTCCCCGTCATATATATGATGGGCTTGAGGTCCCCACACTTGTGGAGTGTGGGCTTGTGGTCCCTATTACTTATGGAGTATTGGGCTCTTGGTCCCTGTGCTTGCGAGCACAGGCATGGGTATGCATCGATGGTTGCATACCTTGTATTACCGGTAAAATGCAAAAAGAGTTAAAGAGAAAGGTTGCATTGAGCATTGCATGAGCATATGACATGATGTGTGGTAAAGATTTGAGAATGGATGCTAATGTTATGTTGATGTGTTATAATGTCTTATTGTTAGTACTTTGCTGAGTCTGTGGACTCACTCTTACTTTGTTTGTGGTTGTTAGGTACCACTTACAAGAACAACATGCATGGAAGAGAGTAGTCATATGTTCGGACACGCACACTGCCACGAATCTTTTATAGTTGATTAAATTTTAGATCATGCCTTAATAAATGAGCAAACTGCTTAAAGGATTTGTTATGGTTATGCTTTATGCGTTGCATTATTTGTAATAGTGATGAGTAGCAAATTTTGGATACCTTTGGTTATGCTCTAGTTGTTTAGCATATCTTGAATGCCTATCGATTATGCTGCGTGTTGGATTGTTTAATTATGATATTTGTTTTAACTGTTGGAACCTCCGGTATAGTTAGCTATACAAAGGAGGTTCTGCCGAAATTTAGAAAAATGTCTTAGTTTTAATTTGTTATATTGTTAGTTTAGTAGCATTCCAGGCTTATGTTGGGCTGCGGTGTTACAGTTGGTATCAGAGCGGGCTGTAGGTCAGTGGTAATTGAATTATTAAGCTTGACACACTGTGCACAGTAGGATGGGAATGGGCAAAGCATTGCATTTACGTTTCTGTTATATCGTATAGATGATTAATGATATGAATTTAGTATGATTGCTAATTAATTGATTATATGATTGTTTTGTGTGGGGTTAATCGATGTTGAGAGGTTGAGGTCGTGGTTGTGGCTCTAAGCTTTACCAGGTTACACCACCGATCGTGGTAAGGGATTAGTGAAGTGGTTACCTCGGTTATCTTAGTGCAGACATTGATAGTGAGTATCTTTAGAGAAGTTGTTCTCTTCCTTGAATTTGAATTTGGTCAACTCTTGTCCAGTTGTGATTGATGAATTTCTCTTGGGTTATTAGTTCATTGCGGTTGATGGGTTGCTTTGAGAAAAGTTGGTGTGTTTCCATTGGCTTACTTTGTCCCGTAAAGCAAACATTGTTTTCCTAATTGATGAGTTATTCTTGCGGCTGGTGAACTTGGTTGATTGTCAAAATTGACCTTTATATTAGAGTTTTGTCTTTCTCATTCGAAAACATAACCCATTTATTCACTTGATGTTTTTGGTTAATGAAAGTTTTCTTTTGCAAGTCCTTTAGTACGTGGAGGCTTTGACTCAATGTATCTCTTTTGGGTATTTTGAGTGTTGAGGTTTAATGGTTCTCTTTTATGAAAGAAGATGTCAAACCCTTTAGCGATGTTTTGTTATGATTAAGTGAGATGCTATAATCAAAGAAATTAATCGATATGTTATGGGTTATCAAGTTGGGTCTGTAGTGTGGTGCATAATAAATCCTAACGAGTAACCTTGGGAGTGAAATCGATTAAGTTGATGTTGTCCTCTAGTAGTTCTTGGAGAACTGTGATCAGGAGTATGACTACACTTAATTGGAATTAATAGAGTTATTAAGAAGTGTGGAACATTCATGAAATGGTTGATCATTAGAATTGTTTAGTTTACTAAACTTGTTAGATTATTTGGTCTCAGTGGGTTAATCTAACTGTGTAGGAAGAGAAATAT
Organism: Phyllostachys edulis; assembly: GCA_036346405.1. NCBI lineage: Eukaryota > Viridiplantae > Streptophyta > Magnoliopsida > Poales > Poaceae > Phyllostachys > Phyllostachys edulis. The sequence continues at coordinate 46,508,715 of CM070553.1, forward strand.
AAGGATGTGTTCGACTATTGTCTTAGTAGATAGTAATATGAAATTTTCTTTAATTGGCTAATTGATGATCTTATTTATGCTCGTGGGAATACAAATAGAGAAAGGACCATCAATTCGTCCATGATTGAATAATCATCAATGGTATATGATAACCTCTAGATTAGAATTAGAGGATACTAAATTAGTGTGAGCATTCCTAATAGGTGAAGGGTTGAAATTGAAAAGTGATTTATTCATGTGTGTTTCATGACGATGACTTGTGGTTGCATGCCCTTGCTAAAAAAGGTTTGCTCCGATAGTGCGGTTTGTGTATTAGATATACTTTAGAACAGGTTGACTGCTGCAATTTTTTTGAGATAACAACAATAATATGAAATAATCCACTGTGTTTCTTTTGGAAAGGATTATGATGGGATTTAATAGGTGACCTGTGTTTGCGTGATGATGAAATTGTCGCATAATAGTATGCCTTTGATGAAAGGGTTTTGCAATAACCTTTTAAATTTGTGTAGTCGGTTCTCTCTAAAATAAAGTGGTTGTTGTAGTAAGGTTGTAAAAATTTGGTATACTCTCAATTGAGGATGAGATGATAAAGTAATATGTAACATTTTGGTATGCTTTTGGAGGCTTTATAAAGGAGGAGTTGACGAAAATAAATCTTGTTAAGAGTGAATTATTCTTAATACTTAGTAAGATTGTCTATAAGAGATTGTAACGCGTTGAAGTGGTGATGATTCTTCTAGAGAGAAAGTAAGTTGATTGCTTTTCGTAATATCGGTTAAATGAAATGTTTGGAGTTTGCATTCGTGATCTTTTGGGAGTTCATGATTTATGTATTACATGAAATTATTTTGAGCAATGTGAGGTATTGGAAAGTTCTATTTGGTTCTTAAGTTCTGTGATTTGGTTTTAAAGGCACTTCTTGTTAGGGTTGGCAAGTAATGTGTAATCAAAGAAAATTGCTTTCTTTGTTAACGGAAAATGTGTACCATAAGTATTTGAGGTTGGACTCAAGTTTTTTAGCTTGCAGCTTATTGAAGCGTACTTAACTTTGTTGTTGGCCGCGTCAGGGTTTCTCGAGCTTCAAAAGCAATGTTTTATTCTTATTGGCTTAGAGTTGATATTCTCTTCTTGCGGAACTTGTGCACTCAACTGTGGTCTCACCTTTTGTTTTGTGAGATTATAACTTTCTGATTATTTCCCTTGATCTTGTAACTATTGTAAGTGGTAGCATTTTCCTTTGTGCTGAAAGTCATTTCTATTTGCCTCTTTTTCTAAGAAATGGTTAACCGAACTGTATTGCACGATCTTTTCGGATGTGTATTGACAACTAGATAGAGGTGGTCTAGTAGATGATTTTGTGAACCTTTAGGTGTCAGGTTGTTTGAGAGGCATTGAGTAATAAATCGATTTACTAGAATAATCCCTGGAGAGGATTTGATTTAAATAGAGTGTTTGACTTTAGAGCTAAAAGATTTTGTTGCCGCAACTAGTAGGACCTATAGCGAGATGTGGTCCAAGATCTTGTGTTCATTTTGACATAACATTAGAATTAGTAAGTATAGAAATCTTGATCAGTTTTTTTAGAGTATCGCAATTGGGTACTCGGTAAGATTGAGTAGAAGAATTATGATGGTGTAGTTTAATGAGAGTAGCAGTGTAGAGAAATCTAATAGTCGTGTGAATTAATGGGATAGCTGGGATTGTTGAGTTATTGTCAAGTATGACTCGGCCTCAGTGAGTAACCCTATGAGAGTTAGATTATCTCTAAGGATAACTTGACAAAGAATATATTTATTTATTAACGTTAGTGATTGAGTATGTTTGAATCTTGGTCAATCAATTAGTGTATTGTGACAATATGGGTATATTGTGGTCGAGTAGCCGCATTTGATTGGTGTGGGTTAGAGAAGGTCTAAGATTGATGAAACGAATCGCCTTGGGCGGTTACTTGATTAGTGAGGAATGTTGATATTAATAACTGAGGTTAATTGTTGAGCCGTGTGAAATTTTAGTCATCAGATATGAGGGTTACCTATCAAGTATACCAGAAGTTCACTGTAGGAGTCTTAGAGGTTGAATTTGGGCTTTGCATTTTTATGCTAGCATTTTGGTTTCCCATGATTAGGCTCCAACAGTTATTGTGATCTTTGGTAGAATCCTTTGGATGTAGTAAATGAGTGTGAATGTGGTGAATTTCAAGTTGATTATCCTTAAAAGATTGAGGTGATGTGATTGTGGCTAAAGGCTATATTGAGGTGTGTTGGGAATTATTTGTCAAAGTAATTCCTTTGGTAGAGAAGTTGATCAGAGTATGTTATTGTGGATTGGAAGAGTCTCCCTACATAGGTGTGGATTTTGTGTTCAATTTGAGCATAGCTTTGAGGTTGCCAAATTAAAATAAATGAGTTAGCTGTTATGCGATGATTTGGAATCCCATGATTTGAGGAAAAGTTTATTCCTAAAAGGAAAATTGAGAAAAAAGATGTTTTCTCGGGTAGTAAAATGCTCTCTTGATTCTCGTTCGAGCTGTGTGTTTATGACAAAGGTTGTTTGCAATTTGAGTTGGCATTATGTTGGCTTGTGTGGTTCTTTTCGATTAAGGAAAACAAACAAAATGATTGAATTGGGTATTCGAGTGGTTCCTCCTGTGGCTTATGTGGTGTTTATTTGCAAATTGCCTAATTGGAAAGTGGAAAGATTTTCATGATGAATCTTCGATTCTGGATTTGACTCTTTTGGTGGGAAGTTAGTAATGCATGGCTGCGATCAGAGTGATTTATTTTCAGTTGGGCTTTGTCTGTAAGAGAGTTTGTTTAAAGCGAGTTGTGTTGCGTGTCCTTGGTTAAAGGAGGTTCTCCTTGTTAGGATGAAGTGATAGATTTTGAGAGAGGGAACCGGAGTTTTGTGTGGATTGTGCAGGTTGTTTGGTTTGGTATCAAAGGGAAGGTTGGCCTAAGGTATATTGGTATGTTTCCGTAAGTTATGGGGATTTTGGAAGATAGCGTATCACTGGGACCGTCTCGAGTTATGGTGCGGTGTACACAATGTTTTATATGATCCGGTGTCGAGGGAGTATTTGAGAAATCTGGAGTGTGAGGTTTCGTCGGAGCTATTGACTCACGAGTAAAACTGTGCCCTTGAGTCATGTCCATTGAGTGGTTTTGGAAAGGTCAGTATGAGTGTTGTGGTGTAAGATTTTGGTATCCACCAAGGTGATGCAGTCGCATAGGTCCGAGAGGAAAGCGAATTGGGAGTTGGAGTCTCGTATGCGCGAGCTATACCTAGAGTTGTTCATGACAGGTCAGTATTAGCTGTTGTTCAAATTCAGTTTTGGATGTTCTTTCGAGAATAACGACGAGAAGAATTCGGGGTCGAATTCTGTTTAAGGGGGGTAGAATGTAATATCCTATATAGCTTTAGAGAGAGAATTAAATAAATCAAATTTAGAAATTCAGATTTCTGAGGGAGAGTAAGAAAACCTGGGCTTTTGTCCCACGGTGTCTTGACCCAATTGAGTCGGTCGGCCTCAAAAGGAAGGGGGAAGGCCACCCAAACCCTAGCCCTGCTACTGTAGCTCCCCTGTGGTATCTGTGGCCGCCATATGTAGCAACTCCACTGGTCTTGCTGCCTCCTTGCAAGTCCAGTAGAAGGAAGAAGGTGGAAGAGAAAGAAAGGAGGAAGAGAAGGGGGGAAGAGAGAAGGAAGAGAGGAAGAAGGAGATGGAGAGTGCTGGGATTTCACGTTCTTCATCTTGATATCCAAGGTTAACCCCCAATCCCATTCGATTAGTCGTGTATTCATGTATTTAGGCAATGTTGGTATTAGATCGGTTTAGGGCAGTCTTTAGTCGCCGACTGTTTTGAGGATGATAACTGCGGAATCTGTCCTAGATGCCTCCTAGAGAGTTGTAGGCGATGTCGATATCTTTCCGTAGAGTATTAGATCATGTCGTTTTGATGAGCAGATTAGGTGATATGATTTTCGTAGCACTGCTGTTCTATAGTTCTGTCATAATTCTGACAGTAAATATTAATCGGTTTGTAGATATTAGTTAATGAATTTTATAGAAGATCTCACCAGAACGAAAGTTGTAGGATGTTGTCTAATGTTTCCAGAAAGGTAAAGATCATAATTTTTGGATGTTTTTACTGAAAGTTATGTTATATTTAATGCCGCTGTCCAGAAACCCTGACGAGAATTAGCAGTTATGTTAATCAATTTGGTAAGGGTATAATAGGGCCGAATCTAGAAAGCTCACCCGCTAGGTTTAGGTGGATAATTTGATAATATTTCCAGAAAGTCTGAGAACTCTACATTTGGATCTCTGGTCGAAAAGTTATGAATTTTTTATTGTGACTATCTGTCGAGGGGACAGATTGATAGTTATGATTTTGGAGTCGGGATTGCGCTAGAGAGTATAGTAAGTTTGTATTTGCTTATAATTTTGTTTTAGTCCAGAATCTCTGTCTTAGAGTGCTTGCTAAATTAATTCAGGTGGGGGAGAGGTCCCGAGGGCAGCGCCCACTTCGCGTTCTCCATTTTCGCACGGTTGAGGCAAGTACTTTGATTGATAGATTAAATGTGAATGCTTGATCATCATTGCAAGTATTTGATACATATTAGCTATGCATGGTTGTTGGAATGATATGTGTGTTAATATTGGTGAATGCTCAAAGTATGATTAAGTTCTTTTCATGTATGATGTTATTGCTATTACGTGTTAATGATGAATAGAGTAACTGTGCATGTGCATATTGAGATCATGTTTGAGGTTTGGTCACGTGGTGACCAAGTATATATATTTTTGAGGTCCTCGTCATGTATATGATGGGCTTAAGGTCCCCACACTTGTGCAGTGTGGGCTTGTGGTCCCCATTACTTGTTGAGTATTGGGCTCTTGGTCCCTGTGCTTGCGAGCATAGGCATGGGTATGCATCGATGGTTGCATACCTTGCATTACCGGTAAAATACAAAAAGAGTTGAAGTGAAAGGTTGCATTGAGCATTGCATAAGCATATGACATGATGTGTGGTAAAGATTTGAGAATGGATGCTAATGTTATATTGATGTGTTATAATGTCTTATTGTTAGTACTTTGCTGAGTCTGTGGACTCACTCTTGCTTTGTTTGTGGTTGTTAGGTACCACTTAGAAGAATGACATGCATGGAAAGGAGTAGTCATATGTTCGGACACGCACACTGCCACGAATCTTTTATAGTTGATTAAATTTTAGATCACGCCTTAATAAATGAGCAAACTGCTTAAAGGATTTGTTATGGTTATGCTTTATGCGTTGCATTATTTGTAATAGTGATGAGTAGCATATTTTGGATACCTTTGGTTATGCTCTAGTTGTTTAGCATATCTTGAATGCCTATCGATTATGCTGCGTGTTGGATTATTTAATTATGATATTTGTTTTAACTGTTGGAACCTCCGGTATAGTTAGCTATACAAAGGAGGTTCTGCCGAAATTTAGAAAAATATCTTAGTTTTAATTTGTTATATTGTTAGTTTAGTAGCATTCCAGGCTCATGTTGGGCTAAGGTGTTACATTGCAACCCAAACGTTGTTCTTCCCTGAACACCATTCTGTCCCAAACAGAACACTCACCTTACAAAAATCATAACTTTTGACCTACAGCTCCAAAAATTATGAACTCGAAAGTTTAGATTATTTCATATAAACCCTTGTTTTTAATTCCAAAGACAGATCTGTCATCTTCGGTACTATCAACTTAGGAATTTCATAACTCCTAATTGGTTCATCCAAAAACAGTGATCTAGGACAGTTTGGAATCCGCAGAGAATTAGCTACCATAATAAATTTAGAATAATTGTTTGACTCTGTAGAAATTTTTGTTAACTTAACATCTTTCCCCGACTGTCCCCAACAGAAAGTCAGAACTAAATTGTACAATTTAAAATTCCATAACTACGGTTATACTTGTCCAAAATGAATGATATTGGACTTTCTGGAATATTTACAAAGTCATCTACCTATATCCTGGAGATCAAAAGTCCAATTTTGTCCATTTACCAAATATAATCTATTTAACCATGCATAATGCCCGAAACCGAGGAACTAAATAGGCTCACAGATTGTAAAAAAATCATAACTAAAAATCTACCCATCCAAAAATCATGCACAAAAATTCCGTGCAAAGCTATTTGTATCCTCTACTTAACTCTAGGAGATGAAATTCCCTAGTTAGGACATTATATTATTTAAATGCACCGATTACCACGACAGTCCGAAACCTGATAGAATCATCTAGACAATAGTATTGTGAAAATCATAATTTTCTAACGGTTAATCCAAAATTACCCACTTGGTCTCTCTAGAAACCTTGGGAAAAGATCTACATTATATAGTAGACACAAAGCCCTAATTTCACACCGAAATAAGCCAAAACTACAGATCAACTGAAACAGCAGAACAGCCAATCTGCTACATGACTTCTCTCCAACTAGCAAAATATTAAATAACAAAGGGAAACTGACCGTCACCCAGCGAAACCACGACGAGGAACACGAGATCCCAGTGAGAACCTCCTCCCTTTCTCCCTCTTTTTCCTTCTTCTATTTTCCTTTCTTCCTCTTCTCCTTTTCTTGCTTCGAATCGGCAGCACAGGGGAGCACAGGGCAGCCAAGGGGAGGGCAAGGGGTGGTGCTACAATATGGTGGCTACAGTGTGTGCTACAGTGTAGGGTAGCTAGGGTTTGGCCTCCCCCTCCCTCTTAAGTCGGGCTCCCCCACTTGGGCTATGGGTCGGCGGCCTACTACTCTCCTCAACTCACTAAATTCTAAAATTTTACTCTTAAATACCTCTTCTAATCCCTCAATTATTTATTTAATTAAATAGGATATTACAATGTCAATTATTGAGATAAAGTTTCAGAAAGGTTTTGTTACGATTAGTGCTAGCTACATCGGTTATATCATGTGGGTAAAGTGTACTAATTATGTAGAGTGTTAACAATCTATTCGAATAGCCGCGTTCGCGGTGATGGAGATGCTTGGAGATTTCACATGATAGGTAGATTTTCATAAAACAATTGGGAAGGGACAGTTGTGTGGGATAACTTATGCAGCTATGTGACAGAAATTGATTAGATTATGGAAGCTTTGTGAATATACTTGTTAAAATTATTATTGTTTATTTTTTTTGAATTATGTTTTCAATCTATTATTTGTATTCAATTGTAAATGTTGCTTTATTGAAAAATAACCACAGAAGACATTTTTCTTGGAATAAGCCATCATCTATAATTGCATTCTATGGTACAACTTGTTGAGTACTCAGAGTACCCATCTTTGCTGCAATCATTCAGCTGAAGTGGAGGAATCGTTGCCTGCTTTCGAGGAAGAGCTTTACGTGGATGGTGATCATTAGGTCTTGATCCCGGTCGGTTGCCTATGGCTAGTCGATGGGTTTCTGCTGGAGTTGCCTTGTGTGGCTTAATAATTGTAAACTCGACCATAAGGTCAAAACTGTTATTTGTTATTCAAATTAGTCGTTTATTCTTATATTCATCTTGTGTGGAATATTATTCATCTATGTTGACACTGTGTGTACTAGCGTGATCCTAGACTAGTGCATTATACACAGAAAGTCCATAATTGCATTTTTGGTTCCCGCCAGAGGTGGTATCAGAGTCATACTGACTGTAGGTCTTAACCTTAGTTAGATTGGCCATCCTTAGAGTGTCAAAAACTATTTTTCTAAAGTAAAAATTAACTTGCAAGATTAATGAATTACTTAACTTCTCTTATATCTCTCTTGTCTCATATAGTTATGAAAATCTTCTCTCCATTGATTTTAAGTTGGTTCTTACCTTTTGCCTGTCTTTGTTAGATGACACGACTTCAGACCTATGGGAAGTGTACCGGAGGTCTCGCTGCTGAGTTGTAGAAGATTCTACAAGTATTTGGAGGATTTGAGAGACCACTCTATCAGGGCACCAACTGGATGGTGAATCGTCAAAATCGTGGAGTGCTATGTTGGTTGAACATCTATGCCCGAAAGGATGACCATCTATGCCCGAAAGGATACCAGGGCCAGTCGTCCCATGAACATCACTATTCGAAGGATCATCTTCACTGAAGGGATCTAGGAGTCTTCACATCGCGCCATCCTACGACTGTGTAACATCTACGCCAACGAGTTGAAGGGTTTAGTCTTTCGCCTTCATCCCCGCGCCGCCATTGTGGATCTTCCAACCCGCTACCTGTCCACTGTTGGAGAAGAAGATGCGACAATGGTTCACCTTGCTCACTTCATCGTCGCCCAAGAGGAAGCCTTGGAGACTATTGCCACTGAGCTACAGGGAGCCTACGGGATGCTGCAACTTGTAAAAGAAAGGATTGCAGAGCTAGAGGAAGCTTTGTACGTTCTGGAGGAGCTAGAGGAGCCCAAGGAGCTAGAAGAGTCCGAGGATCCTGAGGAGCTGGAGCCAGTCGTGCCTACACTTGAACCACTTGTTCCTGTTGCACCAGTTCCAGGACATCGGGATCTGTTCGGGAGGATGTATGCCCTTCCACCAGCCTACGGCAGGGAAGAGCGCTGACATGGTTGTGGAGGTTACCTCAGTGAATGAGTTAGCCAAGGTTTAGGCTTAGTTAGTTGAGGCTCAATGTGTGAGAGTCACGTCAACTTAAGATTAGGAGTGTCGTCCTTTAGACAGTAGATTTTTATGATAGGTTCGCTTTCGTTTTCTTTTGTACAGTATGAGCTGCAAAAGCCCTTAGGCATTTGTTGTAGCCATGCTAAAACCTTTATTAATATATAGTTGTTTAGTTGAGTTATTTTTGCTGTGTTCGGTGGGTTTAACCTACCCCCTACTTAGTTCTTAACTTAACTTGTGCTTGGTGTCTAATCCCTTCAAGCTTCCACCAGATGGTTCAGACTCGCAACGCCGTTGCCAGTGGATGAGGAACCAATGAAACCAATGGAGCAGAGGAAAGTGAACAGACCCCTACAGGAGCTGTTCCACCACAAGCACCGCCGATAGATCTGCAGAACTTTGGAGCATTCATGGCCGCCCAGACTTAGATAATGTATGAAATGATGAATCAGATGCAGAGCATGAACACCAACCAAACCAACAACAACAATGTAGCACCAGCTGCTCATGGTCACCATGGAATATCTAAGTTAGAAGAGTTCATGGGGACTCGCCCGCTGACTTTTTCTAGAAGTGTTTCGCCAATGGAAGCTGATGATTAGCTTCACGTGATTAAAAGGAAGTTGTTGATCACTTAGTGCAACGATCATGAGAAGGACCTTTATGTTACCATCAGACGGAAGGAATTGCCGCCGAATGGTGGAAGAATTTCTTTGCTGCACATGAGACACCGCAGAGCATTACATGGGAAGAGGTCTCTACAACTTTTTGCCAGTACTATGTGCCGGAGAGAATCATAGAACTGAAAAAGGATGAGTTTTGTGCACTTAAACAAGGAGGTATGAAAGTGTCTGATTACCTCAATAAGTTCTCCTAGCTTGCACGCTATGTTGCAGAAGATGTCGCTACCGACAAGGCTCGACAGAGTCGTTTTCTGAAGGGATTGAACACTGGACTACAAGTTAGTATGATTGCTCATACTTTCCCAGACTTTCAAGAGTTGGTCAATAAGGCGTTGATCCTTGAAGACAAACACAAAGAGTTGGATGACAACCACAAGCACAGAATGGCTCAGCAAGAAAGTCATCAGTCTTAGCAGAAAGCAAGGACAGTTCCTTAGCAGTTTACTCGCCTTTCGCCGCAGAATTCATTTAGGATGCCTTCACCTGTTTCAGCACCTCTTCTAGCTACTCAGAATTTTCGTAATTCTGCTTCGGTCAACCACAATCCTGGAGGCAACCAACAGAGTGGAGCTAGACTTTGCTACAATTGCAGAGAGCCAGGACACTTTGCTAACAGCTGCCCTTAGAAGGGAACAATGACACCGGTCCATTTCAATCTTGGAGCTACGCCAGCTAAGACGCCAATGCCAAGTAATAACCGAGGAGCACCTCAAATTGTCGGTCAAGCTGGGGGAGCATGATAGTCTGTGGTGTATATCCCGATCATTCATTAGTGAGTACAATATTATTTAGAGAGGGAAATTAAAAGAAAATTCAGGATTTGTGAGAGGATTGGACCTTGGGCTTTCAGCCCAAGGCATCCTAGCTAAGTGGGTCGGCCATTTAGTGGAGTAAAGAGGGGGGGTCCCCCTTCCCCAAAACTCTAGCACCCCTGCTATAGTACCATCGCCACAATGTAGCACACAAGTACTGTAGCAACCCCCTTCCCTACTGCTGTGCCAAGAGGAGGAGGACGAGAAAGGAAGGAGAGGAAGAGAGGAAGTGGAAGGGGTAGAAGAAGGGGGATCTTCGTGAGGACTTCAGCAATGTCCAGCGGAGAATTCGTGGGTAAATTTGTGTTCCCCATTAATTATTGCAATTCTTTTATATGTGATTTGTCACCGAAAGTCAAATTAATACCCTGCTATTGTAGATCGGTATTTCTGCAGTTTTGATGATCCATAAGTTTGATTTAGTTCCAAGTGAAATCATGGATTAGGGTCTCCTAAAGTTATGTGGGTAATTGTGATAGCTTTCTAGAAAGACTTGGATCGTAATTTTTGGATGGATAGATATATAGTTAGGATTTTTGCAATCCAAGTGCCTGTTTAGTCCCTGGGATTCGGGCAGCGAACATGGTTTTGCATATTAAGGCATAGAAACGAAAGAATCTAGACTTTTGGTCTGCATGACTTAGATAGATAACTTAATAATGATTCCAGATAGTCCAAGTTCATATTTTTTGGATAGGTAGAACAAAAGTTATGGAATTGTGAATTGTTCATTGCAATTCTGTCCCTCTATTGGGGACAGTCGAGAAAGATTGTTAGCAACTTTTGTTGCACAATGGAAAAAATTATAATAAATTTATTATGGATTCTAGTTCTCTATAGATTCTAGAATGACTTAGATCATTGTGTTTGGTTGTACCAATCAAAAGATATGTAATTTCTAAGTCGATAGTACCGAAGATGACAGAACTGTCTTCGGAGATAAAAACAAGGGTTTAGATGGATTAATATGAACTTCCAGTCACCTGAGAATTTGTGGGTATGTGTGTGTATATTCTAGAGAATTTGAGTTCATGATTTTTGGAGCTTTGAGTCAAAAGTTATGGTTGTCCTATGGTGGCTGTCTGTTTTGGACAGATTGGGACTTGGCAACATAACGGTATTGTTTCGGGTCGCGAATAGGAGCGAATGAGTTCGTTTAGTTTTATTGCTATGCTATGTGCAATTAAATGGTTTTCTCAGTATGCTTTATGAATGGCAGGTGGTGGTGAGAACCCAGGGATAGAGTCCTCTTTTAGTCGTCATCTATCTCGTGGTTGAGGCAGGTGCAAACAGTGTAGAGTAATTATGGTGCTATATTCATGATAATTGCCATGGTTTAATTGAATGAAAGTTTATCTATGATTTTGCTACTGAGTGTTATTCTCTCATGATGGGTTGAGAATATTAAGATCTTTTGCATTATGGCATTTATTCTTGAATCTTGGACTACGTGGTAGCTAAGAATTGATTCTTTTGAGGTCTCCATCATGCATTGGACGGGCATGAGATCCCCGTCATGTATTGGACGGGTATGAGGTCCCCACACTCTTGGAGTGTGGGCTTGAGGTCCCCGTGCCTGAGGGCACATGCTTGAGTATGCATCGACAGATGTACTACTCCGCATTATCGGTAATTGCAAAGAAGGAAGAAAGATGCATTTTTGTCATTTGCATCGCATGAAAGTATAAGAGGTTCAATTATAGATTCCTTGCTAATGATCATGAATGTATAATAGGTTCAAATATGGATTCCTTGCTGTTGTTTATATGTGGATTTTGTTATCTTCATTATCTATTCAAGATGCTTTGTCTTTTACACTATTGTACTTTGCTGAGTCGTGGACTCATGCTTGTTGTTGATGTTTCTTTTAGGTACTTCTCGAGGTAGCAACATGCATGGGAAGGGGTAGTTTTGGTGTAGTTCACTCATGATCACCCAGGGCAAATAAAATAGCTCATTTACTTAAACTTAAATGATCCTGCTATTACTTTTATTCTTAGACTATGTTCAACCTGTGTGATGATTGAGTTTTGTAATTGGTTTAGTCAAGTTTGTCTTTTGGATATTTATGTTATGCTTTATCATTTCTTTTTAGAACTTGATTTGTTTACTCTTACATGTTAGAACATTACAAGTGACTTGTTTAGTCTTTCATTCAAAAGGAACCTTGAAGAATACTATAATATCCTTATGATTTTGCTAATTGATGATTAGAACAAGGTTTATGTCAAGAATCTTGTTTTCATTATAGTTTTGATTAATGCTAGCTTGTTAGATGTTGAAATGCTTGTTGTTAATTGTTAGTGGATAGAAGTAATTGAATTGTTGAGTTAGTAGCATCCTAGGCTCATAGTTGAGTTGGGGTGTTACAGTTGGTATCAGAGCGAACATTAGATCCGTGGTAATTGAATCATTAAATTGACACATTGTGCACAGTAAGATGGGAATGAGTCAAGCATTGCATTTACATTTTCGTTGTGTCGCATTGAACATTGCTGTAATGATGTGATTATGAATGCTTATGATTTGATTAATATGATGGTTATGTGTGACGATAGTTGCTGTTGAGAGGTTGAGGTCGTGGTTGTGGCCCTGAGCTTTGCCAGGTTACACCACCGTTCGTGGTATGAGATTAGTGAAGTGGTTACCCCGAGTACCATAGTTACAGGTGTTGAGAGTGAATTTCTTTAGAAAAGTTGTTCTCTTCTTGAGCTTGATTTAGGCCAATTATGGGTATAGTTGCGGATGATGAATTTTCTTGGGATATTGGTTACAAGGCAGTTTGATGAGGACATCACTTCTACTGATATGAACATTCCTCTTGCTGCTGCCATGAATAATGTGCAAGGTCCAATTACTTGGGCATGTGCTCGTTAACTCCATTATCAGGTACATTCATTTCTAGGGCTGAGTGTATTATTTAAAAACTCTATGATGCTGCCTAATGGAGATGATTTGCTTGTGCTTAGGAATCTAGGAATGGACAACAAGGAGTTGATGTGCGTCAAGGAAGGAGAAGACAATAACAATGGCCACAATTCCAGCGAGGACTTCGGGACTTTAAAGCCACCCTAAAAAGATGAAGAATTTGTGGCCTCCAACTCAAAGAGTTTCGGCCACCCTCTACTTGGTGCTGCACCACCTTTCTTTAGCCTACAAGGCTTGTATCCGAATCCCCTCAAGGGTTAGTTTGAGTAAAACTTTGTAATGGGCTTATTTGGCCCATGTAGCCCATATGGCCGGTCACCTAGGGTTTGGGGGTACTATTTATGTGGCACTATTCATGCATGAACAGTGCTGCCGCCCCTCCCTCTTACTCCTTTACATAGTGGCCGCCATCCCTTAGTTTTGGGGGTTTCTTTTTAGATTATTCTGCATAGTAGTTTTGCTGCACGTCGGTTTGAGGAACCCCAACTTTGAGAGCTTCATCATTATTCACAATACAATTCCATATTGCATCTTCTACTTTCTTGCTTGTGTTCTTGATTCGCTTGCAGGAGATAGCCTTCTTGGTGAGGTCAACCGCGTTCGGTACGGTTGATAACCATCAGAGCAGTGGTATAGTGATTACGAATGGTTCGATCCGTCTTGGTCGGAGCCTTTGGATCATCAACTTCGTGATCTCCACAATCGACATATCACTACCTTTCGGAAGATCGGGCCGCCGTCACATTACAGTTTTGGGATTTCACTTGGTCTCCGTTTGTGTTATGGAGTAGTTATTGGCTCTTTCGACTGTTGAGTTGCTTTTGCTACTTATGAACATTGTTCATTGGCGAGATTGATATTTCCATGGTTGTTCCATTTTTCTTATTGGAAAACATGCACTACTACAGAAAAGGTATTCACAGACGGTTCAAAAACGTCATCACAGACGGTTTTATGAGCCGTCTGAGTTTATGGGTCAGTGATGACATGAGGTCATCACAGACGGTTTTCAAACCGTCTGTGATGTATACTTTCCTGAGCGGTCATTAATCAAATCGTTCTATGATAGGAACCTATCACGCAGCGGTTTGTGGTCAAACCGCAAATCGTGATAAGTATATATCACAGACGGTTTGTGGCTGAAACCGTCTGTGATGACTTTTCTCTATAAAGCCCCAAGCAGTGGTTGCTTGTGCCATTAAAACCGGCATCATATTATAATATATTGTTTGTAGTCTCTCAGCCACTTTGGGGGGGGGGTCATCCATGCAGCATGAGAAGGATGAGACAGTAGCCACAGGCAACCTCATTGAGCCCCTACAAGTTTAAAAAGTATGGATACAAGGAGATCGTCAGGACATCCAATTACCTGGATGTTGTCGATAGGTAATTAGACGTCACTATGTTCAGAAAGTGATGTGGATGCGTAGGTATTCCGATTGGGAAGTGGCATCATGAATCAGCAACTAACCATTCTTGAGAATGTAATCATCTTTAAACCCAACAAGAACACCAAACAACCATTCTCACATTTCAAAAGAATTCTCAACTTGTTGCTTGGCTCAAGCATAAAAATCAAACTCAACAAAAGACATTAAGCTAACAGATCTAGAGGAGAATAGAGGGAGGATGGGGAAAGCAAAGCCAGGGGGGCCAGGGCCTAAGCGCAGGAGGCCGAGCAGGAGAACCAAGCCATGGCGGCGCAGGCGACAAGCGGGGCCAAGCCCAGTGGCTTGGGTGGCGGCGTCACTGTAGTTGTGGCACGACCCTGAAATTGCACATGACACTACTATCGTACGAGTGTCTTGTGCAGTGCAGAGTGGTGTCACAACCGGCGGCAGCAATGACGGGTCGAGGCGATGGCGCGCCGAGGTGGGAGAGGAACGACGAGAGTAAGTGTGCTAGGGAGTGACGAGTTAGGGTGGGCGCAAACCCTAGCGGCCGGGCTACGGACGAGAGTAAGTGCGTTGGGGAGTGACGAGTTAGGGCGAGCGCAAACCCTAGCGGCCAGGCTCCTACTAATAAAGAGACTTATCACAGACGGTTCTATTATGGAACCATCAGTGATAATTATCATAAACGGTTCCATAATAGAGCCATCCGTGATATGTCCCATATCACAGACGGTTCCATTATGGAACCGTCTGTGAAATGGTTTTTTCTCAAGTATATTTATCTTGTATATACACTTACATGACATGAAGAAATTACATGTTTATATGTCAATTTTGTCATTTAAATACCGCTGAAAATTTGCTTTTATATATATATATAGAGAGAGAGAGAGAGTAATAATTCAACATATAATTAATATTGTAACTTCACCTCCAAACTAGATTTTTTTTTACATTTTGGAATTTTCAACATATAACAAAGTTTTTCTAGTGGCGGAGGTAGGCTGCTATCTCCGTCTTAAATAATTCGTAGGCGGTGGCGTCGGGGGCGGACGGTTCGTGATCGAACGAAGCCTGAAATGCGTCCACCCGCTGATGCGCTCGTTCGAGTGTCTCCAAGACCCTCGATTGTTGAACCAAGAAGAATTAAGCCCATAGGCTCTCTTCCTTGCTTGAGGGTCTCGGCACAGTCGACTCGATGCCGCCGCCTTGATTCTTGATCAAGTGACGGCAAGCCTCCTGGAGACGTGCAACGTCGTTTTGGAGGACCACGTCGATGACGCGGTAAACTCACCAAAAGTGGGAGATCACCAGAAAGACACGGCGGAGGAGGATGTCAAGATGGCGAAAGGTGGCCATCACTTGCTCTAGCAAATTCTCAGACAGAGGAGTGAAGTCACTGTTGAAACAGTGTTCTTCCGTGGCACGGTTCAACGTACAGCGAGAGAGGTGCTCGTATAGTGCGGCCAGGTAGGCCATCAATGCCGGCGACAAGGAAACAGAAGAGGCAGCTATTTTTGTTTTTTTTATAAGTACTAGATCATCTATATGTGGGGATGATCATCTTTGATGGCGGATGATCCTTTTTATAAAAACAAGGAATAAATTTGGAGCGTGAGACGAAGAGACGCATCGGGGAATCGAAACGGATGCGATGAAGAGACGCGTGCATCGGCGATGAAGAAACTCATCGGGCTTCAACTGGGAGCTGTAGCAATATTATCATAGACGGTTATAACAAAAAACCGTCTGTGATATGTAGTAATATCACAGACGGTTATTGTTAAGAACCGTCTGTGATGTTTCACAGATAGTTCTTTGTTGAAAACCAACTGTGATATGTAGAATTACCACAGACGGACAAACGGTTCATAGATAAACCGTCTGTGATATTACCTCTTCAAAGACGGTTTTTAGCGCAGCCAGTAACACAGAGGTCTCTAAACCAAAACCGTTTGTGATTGCATGTAATATAGACGGTTTTGGTCAACCGTTTGTGATGAGGCATCCAGTATTAGCCTTTTGTAGTAGTGATGACACGTTTATTCGTTTGATATTTTGGACAAAGAAAGTTTTTTGTTGCATGTTCGTTAAAATGTGAGGGCTTTGGCTTTATGTATTTCTTTTTAGATTATTTCAAATAATGAAGTTTAATGCCTCTCTTTTATGATAGGAGGTGTTAAACCCTTTTAGTGATGTCTTGTCATACTTGACTAAGAGGTTTTAATTAAATGATAATGTACGAGATGTCAAGTTGGGTTAGTAGCGTGATGCATAATTAATCTTAACGGTTGTCCTTGGTAGCGTGGGTGGATAACTTGTGGCTACCTTGTAATGATTGTATGGTGAGTTGAGATTAAGAGTATATCTATTCCTAATTGGAACCAATAGAGTTATTAAGAGGTGTGGAACATTGATAAACTAGTTTGATCACTATGGGTGATAAATTTGGTAAGCTTCTTGGGTAAATTGGATTTGCGGGTCTCAATGGACTAATCTAACTCTTTGGGATGGTTAAGTCCAGAAGGTGTTAGATTATTGTCATAGTGGATATTAATCTTGGAGTTATCTTTTATGGATATGTAATGATCATATGTAATTGCTAGGTGCAATTATTATGTATCGAAGTATGGTGTTAAGCATCACTAAGAGATGAACCGATGGAATGTAATTGGTGATCTATGTTTACATGATGGCGGAGTGGTAGGATAATAGTATGTCTTTGATGAGAAGGTTGATGTGAGAGCCCCCGGGGTATTTAACTTGTAATACTTAACCATTCAATTGGTCCTAGCATTACGAATCAAATATCCCAACTCTCGGTGTATCATGTACCTCACAGGATAGCAGTACACATACACCATCACAAAATCAAGCATCAATTCCATACAAAAGTACCATACTAATAAAGACATAGTTACAATATCCAAAAGGCATACAAGTTTATAATACAACAGTGGCCAACCGACCAAGTGAAAAATAAACACTAAGTTAGAAGCAGAAGCAAAAGCCATAAGATGGCGATAAACAAAAGCCAACCAGTTTGCCTTTACCCACAAGGCAATCGACCGGGCTGCCAAGCTAATCGTCAACTTCGTGGGCAATCTCACACTGATCAACCCCATGGGGGTCAACCTCCTTTGCAGCAAATAAGCAATGCAACTAAGTACAAAAATTGTACTCACAAGACTTATGAATAACAAACCTATACATAGCTACATGCAGGCTTGATTCAATGGAGATGTCTATAGAGTTCATTTTCAGCAAAAAACAGCATTTCATTTGCAATAGTGTAATAGATTGAAGGCAATTTAACAAATCAGTTTTTATTTGTTTAAATAACAGCGAAACAACAATTATAAACATAATTAACATCCTGGAGGTGACTTTCCAACATCCACCACAACATAGCACGAATTGCCCATTCGTACCACCCGATTTCAAGTTTTATCGAAAATGTTAGTCTAATTCTTGCGGGAAATAACCAAGTGTGTCCATGATCTAGGACGAGGCTATTCGAATATATTATACCCTGCAGGGGTGTACAATTTTACGCACATATCAACCGCCTTTTTGCCAAGCCATAGAGAACACTTCCTTAGGTGTGCCGGCAATGCTAAGTCCTACGAGATGTTTTCCAATATAATGCATTAACTATGAGTCGCCCGTATGATGGAAACCATACGTTGTGTCGAAGTCATCGGCCTTAGAAAAGTACTGATGCTCCCCGGTGTGGAGAACCTAGACAGGAACCCACCCCCGCACACCCAACACACAGAACATTTGTTTTTCAACACAACACACACAACCTCCTATGACTCAGAGCTAACACACGCCAAAGTACTAAGTCAAGAGGGTTCCCATATGCCCTCATGTGGTTGCACAAAAAAGTTCTTGGATCAATGGCGCAAGTAATTCGATCCTTGTTGACTCGGGCACCAAGCACACACCTAAAAGCACACCATCCAACCAATGTGCCCAAGTCTAAAACTTTTTATTTTTCAGTTTTAGTTTTCCAAATATGATTACATACATGAGTACCCTGACTCAATTATTTAGAGTGATGACATACTGACCATCGCCGAGGCGATGATCCCCAGACTACCGTTCTAAGCAGTGCTAAGTGACATCAATTCGTATACTAGATATAAAGTGACTAGAGCCCATCCATCGAGCTCTAAATCATAGCGGATATAAACCTAGGCTCAGTAGTAAAGGATAGATGTTTACCTATAGTTCAAGTAACTAATCAGGTAAACTATCGTGACTGAGAAAATACTTGTCAACATAGCATGCATACATACAGTTGAACATTTGAAATATTGGCATGCGAAAATAATAGGATCAACGTGCATCAAAGGAAGAACTACTTGTCTTGTTGGAGATAACTTGCTTGCTGCAGAGTATCACTCTCGTACTCAACGAATTCGTTGGAACCTATCGAAAGAGCGAAAAGAACCAATAAGAACGAATAACGCCGAATAAACTCCAAAATTTAAAATCGTCCAAAACTCATGAAATTTATACAGAAGATAGGTCATGATTTTAAATGAATTTAGAAATAGAAATAAATTTATTTGGATATTGCATGCGAAAGTTATAGCCAAAACAAAAGGCAGCTTTTGATAAATTGCTGAAAATCCCTCTCGGGTACTCTTCATCCGAATTAAAATTTTTGGCCAAAATTTTCGGAGAGGTGGTGTACATGAAACTTTTATGGTAGATAGTGCACCACATGAGATGAACAATGGAATTTGATTCACCTCATTTGGAGCTAAAATGAATTTCTTATGATTTTTTAAAGTCATGAAAGTAGTGCAAAAATCAATTGTAAAACAATATTTTTAAAAATAGAAACATACTTAAAACGTATTCCACATTAAAGTACGAAACAGAGAAACCACCAAATTTGAGTTTACTCAATTTGGAGTTCTGAAGAAACACTTAGGCATTTTTGAAGTTAAAACAATTTTTAGTGCAAGAATTAATGCTAAACCGAAGATAATTCTACTAACAATTTTTTTTAAAATAGAAACAAGATTCAAACCAATTTTGTATTAAAGTTCATTTAAAAAGGAAACCAACAAAATTTATTTCATGCAAAAAGGAGTTAAAATGACTTACTTATGCAATTTTGAAGTTTAAAACGATTAATAGTACACAAATAATTGATTTACGGATTTTCATATAAACCCTGAGCTGAAAACGTTTGGACCGTTGAGATCAAATCAGACGATCCAAACAAAAGGGACGTTCGGATGGTCCGAACGGCTAAAACAATCTGGACCGTTGAGATCAAATCGTACGGTCCAGACGAGATACAAGTTCAGACTCGGACTCAAGTGAACTGACAGGTGGGTCCTACACATCAAAGACTCTAGCCTTTACCAACTTTTAAACCTCTTGATTTCTATTCAAGGGCCCACGTGTCAATGAAACATTAACTCAGAATTTACTGGATCTACATAGTAAGATGCGCTTAGGACAACGATTAAAAGCTAATGATTGCTACAGTTCATGTCAGTTATCCAACAATGAAGCGCACACTCTGGCCGTGAGCTTCTCCGGCTAATCACCAGTGAAGGAGGCCAAGGTGGCGCGAACTAAGGACTAAAATGGGACCCTTACACTAATGCGCACCCGATGGTTGCCAGAGCATCACCGGAGATAAACTCCAGCGGCGGCGCGACGAGGTGGAGCGGAGGAGAAGCTACGGGAAATATGGCAATGCCGATACAGCAAAGCTTTTTGTGATCTAACGTGTGCACAAGCATTAGTAGGGCTCAAAGACCTTACCAAAATGACCCGGATAGGAAAAGCTCGCCGAAGTTGAGCTGGCGGCGAGGAACCGAGGGTGGCGGCGGCGCTCCAACGTGGAGATGATGGCCCGAGGAAAAAGAAAAGGACCGAGTGGTATGGGAAGCTTCAGTAAGGCTCAGAGATGGTACACGAGTAAGCAATTGAAGAATGGAGCTCCTTACTGGAGTTGGGGACGAAAGGGATTATTTTCGGCTGAAAGTGAAAAATCTTCAAATCGCAGCAGTACCTAAGGACGAAAGGTGAAATTGAATTAGGGGAAATGGTGATGGTGATTAGGGGCGCAAAGTGACACGAAGAGATGAGCAAGGGAACCACTGAAGTGTCGACGGCGATGAAGGAGTTTGTCGACCAAAAATGGAGTTTTAGGGTTTTCTTGGCTTTGAGCTAAATTGAGCAGTGGAGAAGCTAGAGGAAGTAGAGGTGGTGCCGAACATGAGATGAGAAGGAGCTCAAGACAAGGGCTTTTTATAGCGACTAGGGCAGAGAAAACCTAAGGATAGCCATGGCGGCTGAACTTGGTTCATGGCGCTGCCATGGACGAGCATAAGTGACAAGGATGCAATGGTGAGGTGACCGGGGCATGGGCGAGCACGGTTAATGCGACCAAACCACGGGCGCTCGTCAAAAACCAGTGGCGGAGCCGTTGAAGATGATGTACGGGCGAAGCTAAACTATGGCGAGCATGGCGAGCTGGCACAGGCGTGAAGGCCACGTGGAGAAGACAATCAGACAAGCGGGGCCCATTAGTCAGCGGAACAAATAAAAGTGGTTGGGTCGGGGTTTTAGCAAATAGGTTGGGCTGAGTCAAATGACCCGAGTCAGAGCATTTTGATGGTCTGATCGAAAATGAGTGATCCTGATTGAGAGTGTCATTCAGATGGTCTGAATGTTCCCAAGCGATGCGGACAGTCGGATGGAGATTGGACGGTCCTGATTGAATTGGTCGTTCAGACGGTCCGTACGACCCAATTAATATGGACGATTGATATGAAATCTAACGGTCCAAAAGCTTTACACCAGTTTAGACTGGCCCGAGCATGTGCTAAGTTGGTTGGGTTCAACCATGCGACTTGGGTTCGAGTCCAAGGAACAGTGCAACTAGGTTTACAAAAGGGTGAATCTTTAAGGAATTTTTAGATAGAGTTGCACAACTCCAAAAATTCTAAAATTTTTACAGGAGGTTCCCTACTCTAAGATTTACCTTCTATCAAATTTCCAGAGGTTTTTAATGAAATGCATTTTCTCTAAAAATTTCTCAAGGTTCTGTCCTAGGGTTTGACTAAGGATCTAATTGGCTTCGACACTTCTTTTCGGGCTGCCCTTGCGTATCTTTTTGGCTAGGATTCACTTTAATGATAGCCGCAAGGAAAATCCTTTGTTGTACTTGGATTGACTTGGTGATCATCTGGTATAGATGACATTCCTAGGGACAGTGATCATGTCTCTTGTAGAGAAAACAAGTGACTCTGGTAGTCGGATAGTTTCTTGGTGGATGGTCTCCGTCACAGTTGGGACAACTTGTAGTGCACTGATCGATGTAGTGTCCTTCCTCACCACAGCGTCGACAAGCCGTGGCCTCCGTCATGGCCCTTTTCAACTTCCTTAGTTCACATCAGTGGGCGAAGTGCCCCACCTTACCACAGCTAAAACAAACACATCGGGTTTGCCGCTTCTCGGGGCAGCATAATTCAGAATGGTCCTCCTTGCTACATCCAAAACATGGGACGGTGTTTGGAACCCCAGGGAATGCTGACTTCTCCCCTGGTTGAGTGCCCAAAGGAGTGCTAGGTCCTGCCATCTTATTGTCACATGGATGTTTAGAGGAAAGACTAAGGATACACCCAAATAAGTGCGATTGATATTTTGGGACAACAAGTAGAACATTTCAAACTAGCATGCAACATCGTAATGAAAATGCACGAAACTTAACAATAAATGAAAACACAAAGGCACAAAGGCCAACATAAGATCCATTAAGCAATTCATAGTTTTTCGGTTACAATTACATCCATATAGGCCCTAGGCCAAGAGTAATTGCCTGAAACGAAGTTCTTGCAAAGAAACATTAAGAGTTCAACAATTATAGACCCAATACATAAAATTTAAAGATACACGCTCGCCGTACCCAAGTCTGGACAGCGAGCTTACTCATGCTACAATCATAAGGGTTACGGTTAAATCCCTCCGGAAACTGACCTAACCAATAGTAATTAGGCGATCCCGTGTCCTTAGGGTTATTTGGATTGACAAGTCGTAGAGGGGATCCTATATCAATGACATGGCCTCCTGCTGGGTCTAGCATCTGAGCACGAGAGAAACCTACAGACATGCGAGCTTGACATCTCTGACCATACTCAGGTACCCGTCCCCTCACTTCTGGAAGACAGAAAGCTGAGGGTACAGCAACATATGGAGAAACCTCATTTTCTCCATAAAGCACGTGGCGGCCTACAAGCCCCGTGTTGCATATGGGTTGTAGACACTCCTGAGCCATGATGAGACGATGCCGCATCTCCCATAGCTCATGCATTGTGCAATGACACATTTGGTCCATTATGCGAACCAATCTTGCCAGTTGTCGTATGTGAGGGTCCTCCATGCCATGAGCTCGCATTGGAAAATAGTCATATGGCGGTTGAGCCAACTCTGTCAGTTCATGACGAAGATGACTTATGGCTATATGAGCTACTTCCTGCAATGCCATGGTCTCAGAGGTGCCACGTGCCTAGAAGCCATATGGGATGCTCCCCGTCACACGTTTGGCAATGATGTTAGCCACTACCAGGTACTCTTCCATGCCCGGCCCTCTGTCATCTCGGTAGATGGAGTATTGGGGTTGATATGTGAAATTGGCCCTCCACAACATGTTTCTGAGTAGCGCCGGGTATCCATCCACATCCTCCGCTTGAGTTTCTTTGAAAAGATATTGACGACTCATCTAAGGACAAGAAAGACAAGGTGAGTTAGTTTTGTAAATTGAAATAAGAATAAGGGAAGAAATGATACTAAGATGGATGAGGAATAAAAGAGATCCTAACTTAAGTTTCTCAAATTAGTTTGATATTTGAAAAATAATTTTAGACCAATGGACTTGCTAAACTTAACATCCATGCTATTTCTAACCTACAGTCAGTATGGCTCTGATACCAACGCTGTGGGGACCCACGGGTTATTTTCGTAAGACCAAGGCATTCCCAGCCTTATGGAGATAGCACTGGGTCTCCCGTGTGAATGAATTCCAACTTAACTCCATCTAAGCTAGAGGCTAGACCAAAAACTAGAGCCCAGACGATCATGCACGCTGCACCTCTGTGAGCACTACATGATGATCGGTTCTCCAATAGTCCAAGCACTACACTTAGTGAGTTAAATCAAAATTCATAAACAGCAAGCATGAGATCATGTTGGCTCCCAAGATCAGCGACCAACATGCCCCAAAATCACTTATAGCATTGATCACATCCATACAACATTCATACATACATAGTTTAAAGGACATACATCATAATAGTTCAAATCTACAACTATTACAGGTGACCGACCGGCCAAATTCAAATAAGAACATAAAGTAATAGTGGAAGCAAGTAAATAAACCAAAAGTCTAGCATGGTGTGCCCCATAACCCATTGGCAACCAACTGGGAGTTAAATAATAACACTACTCATCAGTGTCGCCTAAATCGACATTAACAAGCTCAACGTCTTCCTCACCTGAAATTGCAGCATCCGGATTGAGTACAAATGTACTCGCAAGTCTTACACAAATAAAAATTAGTTATGCTAGAGGTTGTTCCAAAGGATGGCTCATATTGGCTTAGTTTTGCGAAAGACATAGCAATTTTCAACCTACACATACTAGTTTATCAATTGCCATTTTAAAAATAGATTTGAGGTAGAAGTCAAGCATGTGAATAAGTGATAAATTGAATAACAAATGAATTAAACAAACACCATAGTGGCAGCCCACTTTGATACAACAAAATGCATGAACATCCCATTCATGTCGAATACCGAGTTTACCCATAATTAAAATATAAAGTCTAACGATAGTAACTCCTGAACTCAAGTGGTTGTCCATAACTGTGGACACGGCTATTCGAATAGTTTAACTCTGTAGAGGTGTACTACTTTACCCACACGACTCGATTAGCCCATAAGCCTCCAGATGCCTCCGAAAATAGCACACTTCCTTAGGTATGCCGGCCGGGGAGAATCGAGATACGGTCATTTTTGGCAAGAAAATTATATTGAGTTAGGTCCCCCAAGTGAGATGTTTCCGTACCTAGTACAAGTGTCTGATAGCACTTGCTAGGGGGCTCACAAGTTGTACTAGAAATACCGAGGTAATGTAAATAATGAAAAATGGTGCTCCCATGCACACTATAGAAAATTACCTCGGCTCCTACAGACAAATGATCAACACAAGTGCTCTTACACCACCATGAGACTTCACCCAATAAAACCTTCCCCCTACTTGACCGTATAGTACCCATATCCCGCGTGTGGTAGCACAAATGTACTTGAATCAACGACGTTACCAAAGTTTGGTCCTTAATGGTCCAGACAAGACAACCACATACCCAATCTCATGCACGAAGGCACCCTCACTAGCAAGCACTTGTCCAGACCCCAAAACTCATTTAAAATGATAAAATTTATCTCATAAAACAGATACGAAGATCTAGAATAAAATGAATATAAGAAAGTAAGTGTTTCCCATAATTATCAGGTTATTCCCGACAATCAAACTACCGTTTCTAGACTTGCATGGCTAAGCAAACTCGAAAAATATAATTCACACATTCCTATATTAAGCATGTGGTACTAGAGTAATTCAATATTAACCTCAATGAATAGAATATAACTATTCTACACATCACAAAAATAGCGACATTATCAAAATAGCATGGAAGCAATTATCATTGCACTTAACCAAAACTGGGATCAAATATGATGCAAAAGAAAGTTCAAATGATGCTTGCCTTACTGGTAGATAAGTTGTTCACTCTCAGTAGTGTACGAGTCAATATCAAATGCTTCGGAATCTAGAGAAATAACGATATCGATAAACACCGAGAAATACTTCAAAAATAAAATTTCTCAAAAATGCTTGATTTTCCTATAGTGGCTAGGGCATGATTTTATTTGAATTTAGGTGAAAGAATTATTCCATTTTGAGTTAGTATGTGAAAGTTATGAAGATTTAAATCTCAATTTTCAGAAAAATCCAATTTAATTGTAATTGGTTACTATTCACCGAATTTAATTATTTGGTCAAAATTTGTAGAGTAGTGGGGAATACAAGGATTATAGAGATAAATATATAATATTATTACAAGTCCAAAACATTTGAGTTCTTCTCATTTTGAGCTTTTATGAATTAGTTATGCATTTTTAAAGTTATCAGCCCTTTTTTATTGTAAAAATAGTGAGTTTATGGATCACTCTCCAAAATAGTATTCTCTACTACAGAGACAAGTTCAAAGCCAATTTTAATATAAATTTCATTAAAATTGAAAATTATCAGCACTGGTTTCATTCATTTTGGAGTTGAGATGAATTAGTTATGTATTTTTGAAGTTTAAAAGAATTTTCAGCGTGTAAATAAACCAATTCGGAATTTCTATACTCATTTAGTACTTTTCTCACCAAGGTCTACCCTAGCCTTAGTCTCTGACAGTGGGGGCCCTACACAGTACCGATTCTTAATTTGTTTTTTTTATTTAAAAGTGCGCTGACAAGTGGGCCCTACTTGTCATACTCACGGTTCATAGAACAGTGCATGGACTGGCCACGTGAAAAGGTCTACAGGTGTACAACTATAGGGCACGGGGCTTAAGTGGCTTGGGTCCACATGTCAATGCCTTAGAACTTATTTAGGGCTAAACATTAACTTATTTAAGTAAGGATTTCCGACAAAGATCTGATAAATAAATACTAATCATTGAGCTTAATCCTAACGACACTGCTACAGGATTGTTGGGTGTTCCGACAAAAATGGTTCGGTGTTGACCGGAGCCTCGCCAGCATTTCCAGCCACGGCGGTGCGAGCCAATGGTATGAATGGAACCACAATAGCTGCGTGCAACTCTAGGTAGTGGTGGCGGCGGCTGAGCCAGCCTAAAATGGTGACTAGCTGACAGCGAGCGGCGGTGAACCTACGGTGTAGGTGCATGCGACACTAAGGCCATGCATTAAGCGAAAGAATGCACGTACTAGCTCCTAGAAGGTTCGTAGAACTTACCCAAACGATGAAAAGGTTAGGTGACCGCCGAGGTGAGCTTATCCACAGCAATGGTGATGGCGACGATGAGGTCCAACATGGAGAGGTCAACCTAAGGTAGGAGAAAGGAAAATAGCTGTCGGAAAGGCTCAAAGGAACCTAGGAGATGGTGTGGATGCGAGTAATTTGGTTATGCCTTACCGAAATGTTGCCGGAGAAGAAAAGGGTTCTCATGGTCGTGAAGGGGAAAAACCAAAATTCTTGAGCTCCTGCGTAGCATCCGACAAATTGATTGAGGGGAAAGTAATGTTGTGCTAAGGGACACAATATGACGCGCATGAAATGGGGATGGTCTCACCGGAGACGAAGATGGCCAAAAGAGGTTGGTCGCGGGCGCGCTCTAGAGCTCCAATGGCATGATTGTGTCCCATGAGCTTCAAACAGAAACAAGACTACGCATTAGCACAAATGGAAACGGCAAGGAGAGTAGAAACTGAGGGATTTCTCGGCAAGGATCTTACCAAAAAGATGACCTCGAGCAAGCCTCCCTCCCCTCAGTGAACAGAGGAGAAGTGAGGGAAACAATGGGCATGGAGGGGCCTTAAGCTGAAAGAGATGACGGGAATGGTAATGTCGTTGAGTGGTGATGCCCTAGGACTGGCCTAGAAGGGCGGTGCGGTCACGAAGGTTATGGAGGTGCTCAGAGCATGGCGGACGTGTGGCGAGCGCGGCCGGTGCTCTACAGTGGGAGGTGG
This sequence comes from Phyllostachys edulis, assembly GCA_036346405.1. Classification (NCBI taxonomy): domain Eukaryota; kingdom Viridiplantae; phylum Streptophyta; class Magnoliopsida; order Poales; family Poaceae; genus Phyllostachys; species Phyllostachys edulis. The sequence goes on from CM070553.1 coordinate 46,535,959, forward strand.
GAGAAAGATCTGACCAGCAAGCCCCACTGGTTAGTTGCTCAAAAATGGCACAACCCAACGACTCGGTGGGTAACGTTCGGACCAAGACACTAGGACCACACGATCTCAAATGGACGGTTCAGATCAAGTAGAACGTTCGGACTGCCCGTTTGGGCGGCAAACGTGGATCATCCAATGATGAGTAGACGGCCCAGATGCGAGGCGAGTCCGAAAGGTCCGAACGGTCCAATGCGTATGGATTGTTCGATGCTGATCAGACGGTCCATATTGGTTCTAGTTACGCTTGGGCTAACCTGATGCAGATCGGACCGCGCGTAGGAGCCGTTCGATTAAGATCGGACAGTCCATAAGCGGCTGGTGCGGTGGGGTGTATTTAGTTGACTCCACCAAGTCCATTCGCCTGGGTCAGACTCAAGCCAGGGTTGGGTTCGGGCCCAAGGAATAGTGCAGAGTTGAGTCTAGGTTTGACTGAGATTAAAATCAAATTCCTCAACTTTGACTAGAGGTTTAAAATTAGGAATAAAATTCCTAAAAATATGAAATAAATCAGAATTGTTCCTGGGATGACCTAGTACCCATAAAAATTTTGAAACCCCTCTGTTCATGTTATATTGTGAGAAATTAAATTCAAACTTAACTTAGGTTATTGGATTGTGTTAGAATTCTCTGAGGGTTAAAACTAATCTCGAAAATTTGGGGAAAATTATATTAATTCAAGATAATTATTATAGTAATTGAATAAATCATTTCCAGATGATTAACATCAGGTTTTATTCCTGATCTTGTTTGGAGTTAAGTTTGGAAGTGTAGGCTTAACACTTGTTTGAGATTTTCCAAGTGCAATAAATTATGCAAAAGTTTGTAAATCATGATGCATGCTGAAGATATTGTTGGGACCCCGGGTATGCAACCCCAGGACCCTCTGTGTATTCTGAACTAGTCCCATGATCAGTAGCTAGCTCATACAGTTGCAACATTGGTGTAATCATAACCACACAACCAAACAAAAGATGAAGCAGACAAATTAATAATATTAAGCAAAAGAGACCTTATGGTCAAGTCTTACAACGGTTGCCACACAGGGCTAGAGGAAACAGAGTAAACTTGCAGCGGAGAACAAAACATCTGGTGGAGGTCACCCAATATGCCCACCGGCAATCGAGTGAAGGACGCGACCTAATTCGCATAGTCTTCAAAGAAATCTTCCTCCGTAGAACTCGTTGCTTCGGGTTCTTCTTGTTGATTAACCCGGTATAAAGCCGTGAGTACTTTGAATGTACTCAGCAAGTCATAGGGTAATGTATGCAAGTAATATTCATGCAAGGTTTGACAAGGATAGCTTTATGGCTATTTTGCAGAAAGCAATATTTGACGATAAATCTGATGAAGTAGATTGCAAAGCACAATTTAAAAGATTAATACATAAGTAATCAAGTTTCTTTGAAACAACTAGTGAACACCCTGTTCACTTTCCAACCATCAACCATCTACAGGATTCGACCAACCCATTCCAACACTTTCGACAAAAGATCTACCCCTTGCGTGAAATCACCAGGCATGTCCATAACCGGGGACATGGCTATTCGAATAGTTTTACACTCTGCAGAGGTTGTACAGCTTGACCCACAAGACACGAGTTCTCTAGTTTGTTCGGTATATATCTATGCCACCGCTCACTACCTTAGGTAAGTAGTCTAGAGCACATGACAAGGCTTTTACAAAGTTCTGTTTTGACTCAGTTCTGTTCGCTGAGGTTTCGCCTCTATCTGGCCCCCTCTTGCGCCGTTCCCAACCAAAACAGAACCGAACCAAGACATTGCTAATTAGTCAGCCAGGTCTATCCCAATCTAGACTTGTGGCTGTACGGTTGAGGCCCAGATCAATGGTTCAAGGTTAAGTCCTTAGTTGGTTTCTCGGACGAGACGTTTCCACATTCCAAGTGTGCGTTACGGCACCCACCTTTTACCACCACCCACTCGTCCAAGCATAAATCATTTTCGTTCAACCTGGCCAAATGACCACCCTAGTCATGGCACAACATCTTTTATCAAAAGTGGCTCCGCCACGATTCCATAATTCCTTTAGTCAAGTTCATCTTTGTTGGGTTCAACCCAGCTGGAGGACCACCCTAGTCCTGGCACCACAAATTTTAGTTAAGGTGACAACAAATGTCGTGGTCTCACACTACACCATGGCATAGTATTAAGGGCAATTATCTACCGGGAAAAAACTAGATTAGTGGCAATCTATCTGCCGGCAATATCTAAGATTTTAGGGGTCCCATTATCTGCCGGGAATAATTATTTTCTAAAACAATCTATCTGCCGGCAATGTTTTAACGTTAGCAACAATATATCTGCCCTAGAAAAAGTCAACCAGGTCAGCCTATCTGCCGGGAATACCTTTTGGGCGGGAAGACGAAAATTTTATCTGGAAGTTTCAAGCTCCCGCCGTCCCACGCCCATGATTCCGCCATGACCCAAAACCCAAATCACCCAAATTGCTATGCTCAGTCTCGCTATCAGTCATAGGCTCCAGCTCCCGCAACCCTACCTCACCGCACCGCCACCGCCGCCGCCCCTCCCGCGGTCCCTCCTCTCCTCCTCACTTCCTGCGCGCTGCAGCCACCATTCTCCTCGCGCTGCGGCCGCGCCTCCCTCCTCCCCGCCTTGCTGCTGATCACGCCACGGGCCACCGCGAAGGCAGCCAACACCGCGTCATGCTCGAGGAGGGCAGCAGCAAGGTCTTTAGTCCTCCCTTCACTGTCGGGGCCATCCGGCATGAGCTTCTCCTCATCGCCCCGCCTCAACGCCGTCCCACCCAGCGAGGTTGATCTTTGCGGCGACCAATCTCACCGACGCCGTGAGGCGGTGGCTGCTCGATGTCGGCGCCGTTCCACGGTGGCGCTCCCAAATCGCCCTCCCGTCGGCCCCCTAACCCTAACCACGACCGCGTCGCCGCCGCCTCCACGTTGCTCCTCCCCGCCGCCGCCGCCCTCCCCTCCCCGGTCCCCCACCCGTGCCCTCCCCTCCCGCCTCCCTCCTCCTCGCCGCCTGCCGCCTCCCCTCCCTCCTCCCTCATGGTGCCGCCGCCTCCCCTTCCTCCTTCCTCCCTCACCTCCCTCCTCATCTCTGCCTCCCCCACGCGCCCTCCTGCTGCCAGCCCCTTGCGTCCTTCGGATCCTCCTTAGTCCTTAGTCCTTAGGCCAGGCATCGCTTTGGTTAGGTTCCTCTATTCTCTCCTCCGCTTCCTTCCCACGCCGGGCAAGGGGAGACGAGGAAAGGCAGAAGAAAATCTCCGCACCATGTTCAAGAAGTGAGTCCCCTACTACTCCCCTTCTCCATCTCCTCGACTCCCTCCTCTAATATCCCGTCCAAGAATTCGATCTGTTATTCTTGCTTGCTGTATCACCGATCTAATTCTTTCTGCTATAACTTTGCACTGTTAATCTCGCCCAACAGCGTCAAATCGTCGGATTATGATGCATGCCGAGACCAATCTGCTTTTATTTTATTTTATTTTCTTTTCTGAATCGATGCATAAGATTTCGTAGCCTTTGGTCCTTTATGGTGGAGTTTGATGATGCCGTTCTATAGGTTGGAGTTTATAGCGATGTATCTTTGGAGTTTGGTTATGCCATTCTATAGGATGTGATGATGTCATGTTCATAGTGGTACTAATCTTCTTGTAAATCTGATTTATGCTTGAGCGTGCTATGCAATTTACTTGGCACCTAGTGTTCCTCAGAAATTTAGTTTAGGGATGGGACAGTTGCAGCTCTAATGATCATTGTAGAGACAACTAGTTTATACCTAAGGCATCGTGGCTCGGCTTTATTGAAGCTACAAGATTTCAGTACATGTTATGTAGACATCTGGTAAAGTGAAGGAGCTTGATGCACCCCCATCAAATGCCTTGGATTATAGGACTAATGGAAGAGAAGTGGGAGAGTAAACATTGGATTCAGAGGCCCCATTGCTCCCTTTTGAAATATTGGTCGAATTATTATGTCTTGTCATATATGTAGCTCTGCCTGCTTAATAATTCTCGCTGAATGTTTGTGCAGTGCAGGCTCCTTCACATACTTTACTGGGCATTCCACATAATATGAACTCAGAGCAACATTCACTATCTGCTATCGGGAAAGCTTATGCCAGAGCAGACCTTGATGAGTTACATGAGATATTGGAGAATGATGGATATAACGAGGATGAAACAGCAACCTTTGAGGTAAGAACTATTTGTTAGTTAACCTTACTCTAACAAAAGATATCTTATTGTTGTGGTAACTCCTTCCGACATGAACACAGGGTTACCCATGTCTTAGTAAGGAGGAGCTGGTTATATTGGGTCACATGCCTCATTACGGTAAGTTAAGGACAACTATCGAGTTACCATTGTGGTAATTCAGTTTTTCTTCGTATTGAATGTGTGAATTAGTTTGTTACGCAAATCTTCTCCTTGTTGGCGAATAATGTTTATTCTTGTAGGATAATCTTTCTAGAGGAAACATGGGAGCGATAAAGATTCTCCAAGAATTGTTTCCATGACTTTTGTAAATATCTTCTCTTGGATAAGTATGCGGATCTTCGTACTCTTGCTATGTTGGCAAACTCCACTCTGTCGACTCAAGGTTACATTTCATGTATACTATTTCAATAGTTACACTAACTATGAGGAAATTGGCACAATTGCAATGAACTTTAACTATCAGATTTTTTTTGCAACTAATGTGGAAAAATCTCGTTTTGCATGACAAGTGTTTTTTTTTGTCGTCAAGGTTATTTCAAATTTCCATGTAATGGTAGCGGCGCAAAAGATAAACCCTTTGATGTTGGATAGTTTTATACTGCGCTCATTACACTACTATAGCGCTAATGATGAGAATGGTGTCTTCAAGTATTTGTTTGTCTTATATAGCCAACATAATTTTTTCTTTGTTTGACAGTGATCTACATAATATATCCTTCAATTTCTTAATACCTGAAGGAGGCAATGATAAATCGTCCTACCACAAGCTAAAAGTGGTACTACCTAATTCAAATCTTACTGTCACTAGGTGAGCACACAAACTAAAATGTTCCTTTTATCTTTGACATTGTTGCATCCTCATACTTGCTTCTTCTATAGTCAAAAGCAAATCAAGGATAAGCTAAATGTTGCCACTCTAGAAGGAAAACCTTTTTTTGGTCATTACCCAATGAATTGTCACCTATCCTTATCGCAATAACTCAACTCTCACAAAAGAGATATGCTTATATCTCAGTTGACTCAATCGCAAAGGTACTATGCATCCATCTAATCTATTTACTCAAAGTCTCAAACCTATCATTGAACTCTCTGGGGAAAAACGACAATTAGACTCCTAAATAAATATCATGGAGACTTTTTTTTGTCAGAAGCTAGTGCCATGCAGTTGCTGATCTTATTGCTTGTTCGCTTGCTCAATCATTTAACCTATGATAGTGAGCAATAATTGCCGATAATCTACATGGAATGCCCCAATTGCATATTCAAAAGTTCATTTGAAGAAGTTTGTATTGTCCTTGTATACATGAGTAGTACTATCAAATAATCATGAGTGGGGTTTTGAATCAACAAAACAAAACACGCATCTTTACGAGGATATATTACGAGGCGGTGAATTCTTTAATAAATTAGGCATATCTCCATAGAGGTTTTTGGGCTTTGAGATAGCATATCCAATTTAGACACACAAAATCATACTCATTATTTCAACTAAGTGTAGATAGCAAAGTAAGCATTTTCTCGATGTCGTTAAATTACCTTATGTGAAACACCAATCTCCTCCCGGGGCAAAATTGAAGATCCCGCTCGCATTGATTTAGGCACCTATGCCATCGGCCTTTGTTGAAGATTATAGCGGCGCTTTGGTGACTATGTCGGTATGGATGTTACGAATGCCGTTCAAAAACATTGCAAAAAGTTTGGTGTCTCTTGAACCTTCGACAATTATGCATGCTTACTTGATCTTGATGTGCTTGTGGTGGAGCAGCGCAAACTCTGAAGCACGATTGACTCTATCGTGTTGTGGAGCAAGGTTTTAAGTTAGCCAATCCAAGGTCGAGACTCGTGTTATGTTTTGGGCAATATGCACCATTGCCATACGTTATAATATCATTTAAATTCACCCACGGTAGATTCACACCTATCCCGGTCATGTTAAAAATCCGTTTCGGGGACCATATTAGGTTCTCTTCTTCAAAAATTTAAGTAGTATGCTGCATCTTTAGTGTGAAAGATAATTTAGGGGTGAAGGCGATGGATTTTCATGAATCAATTGCGGTTAAAGGAGCAGTTATCCTCTGACTTTCAAGGTGCATTTCATTACGACCTTTCTTTTTCTGAAACACAAATATGGGTTTCTTCAACAATTATCAATCACAACTTATCTGTAAAGTGGAAACATATCCTTTGCACATAGCATTTATATTTTGCGAGTTCATCCGACTTAAAACAATAAAACCTATCATTTTGTAATGTGTAAATTCAAGTGCTATTCATGCATATAATACGAGAAGAGTTGGTTACATGACATCAATTCATATCACATCCTATCCTCTATTTTCTCTAGTTAATACTATTTTATGAAATGTTCATGAATGGTGAAAAGTTGACAAAAGACAGTTTCTAGGATAGAGTTTTCACTCTTCTAAAAATCCAAATACTGAACTACTGAAGAAGCTCAAGACTCTTTATACATTTCTCAACCCAAAATCTTTGATGTATACATGCTTAAGCATTATTTTCTTCCCACCTATGAAGATTGTGTTGTACTTTTGTTTGTGTGTGTGTGTCTACCTTGACATGGTTCATATTTTATTTCAAATGTCTGAGTTCTATCATTTGTTCTATTTCATGGTTCTTTGCTTCATGTGCTATTCAACATCTTGGCCTTGGTACCCTTGGGCCTTGAGTTGGAGAGAATTATGGGATCGGTCCGTCTCTTATTCTTGATGTTCCTTCTTGCAACGACAAATGCAATTCTTCATCTCATCATTGCTTTCTTGGTGGCTTACAATCCTCTATACCTGTTCCATTTCTTGTGGATGAATGCTCTATTGGCTTTTCTCGAGTTATACTCAATGATTGTCATTGAGACAAGTCGAGTGGAGTGCAATCTCGAAGGTGCATTGCTTCTCGGTGGTTAATAATACATTATACTCATTTTAATGATTTATATGAGGTTTCAGAAGATATAAATGTGGGAGGAATTGAGTTTATACCGTTACGTTGATAAAGTTTCCTTACTCAAATTATGCGTGTTGAGGTCATACCATTTTTTTGCATGTAGGATATAAGATTGCAAACTATTGTTCAAAATGTTGAAATTTGATATCATGTTGTACAATGACACTGTTAGACTAGTTTAGATATGAGCAGTTGACCACCGTCATTGAATTAGCTTATTACTTTTACCACTGATTACTGAACTAGGAGAACTTACTCTGTTCTAAGGGGGCATACCTAGTGCAAACTCTCCCACGTGCACTGTTGGGTGAGGGTTATATGCATCAAATGTAGTGGGTCTTGGCTCTTGAGAAGGTATTTTCTTACATGAGGGGGTTATTCAGAAAATATTTCATTGAGCTCCCATAAATCTGATCTGTCCGCCACTCACCCAACGGTCTACATGGAGAATTTGCATGATTGCAACCATATCTGAGTTTTCACTAGATATCTTGCCTGCTATAATTCCTACAATTTCTTGTTGGTTGTTGCTTGTTATGTCCTTGATATAGTGGAAAGAGCATCATTATTCATTAAACAAGTATCTAGTAAAGTTCAATTCAAAATTTGTCCATTTCCAGAAAGAAATTGCCCTTCCCCTTAAATGTCTACTGAAAGTCTATTTTTCCCCAACTTTACGAAAGAAACTAGTCCTTTTCTATTATATGATATTTATTCCATATAAAGTGACATCCTCTCTCATTTGCCAGTGTCTTCGTTATCTTCAATGTTCCTGCAAAATGGTACTCATTCTATGCACATGTTGAAGTTCCTTACTTCGAGTTCTTGTATGGAATTATCTGACAATATGTTAAATGTGTGCAATGTTAGGAATGCATGGATTTTCTTGATCTTGTTTTAGTTTCTCATAAGCAATGTTTCCTTCTTTGGGGCACTGTGTGGCATCTTGTCGGGGTTTGCATGTTTGTCCCTTGTACCCTTTTTTTTGTGAAGTCTTCATGAGCTAGATTAGTTATTATCATCTTTGCTGATCTTCTCTATTTGCCCTCAGATACTAATGGGCTGTTCAACTACTTGCTGCCTGGACCATCATTTTATTCTTCTATTGAGGGCTTGTCAGTGCTAGTAAGTTTTGCCTAAATGATTTAAGTTGTCCTTGTCATACCATCTTCCATAGTTCCATCTTCCTTAGGGAGATGTTCCTTGTATCAATATTTATTGTCCAAGATATTGGATGTCAGTCTGTTTGTGTGAGGTGTTCTGGCTTTATTCTTTGTATTGGAGGGACCACATATGGCCAGCTTCCTACATACTCTAACACGTCTACCACACCCAGGTATTGTTTCCATATTGATTTACATTGGTCTAATGTTCATAAAAGTAATATATTAAACTCTTGAATTACAATGCTCTGATTAATGGGAATTTCCTGAGAAATATTTCATCATGGATGCCAAGTAGGCAGACATCCACTACTCAGGTATAAAAATTAAGAATGCAAATAAATGTGCTCATGTTTGCAAGTATAAATTTTCTGCTGATGACTTCCATCATCTGCTTAGGGTTTAGACAATCATTTAGTAGTATTTGTTGGAAAGCTTTTCGGGAAGCTCTTGTGAAGCTTCTATGAGAAACTCGAGCTTGGCCAGAACCCATCGAGGTTGAATCATTCCATGGATAGCAGACATCATATGATCATAGTAATAGTTGGTTTTGTTATGATGTTTTTGCAACATGATTTTCTGAGTGAGAGAAAACTTATTCCAAGCATTCATCTAGATAGAACCAAAAGTTACACTTTTGTACATGCGTTCTTAGAAGGCAATGTACAACAAAATCTACATGTAAATCTCTGAACTACTTCATGGACTGTATCTTGGTCAGTTACCCACAAAACCGCTATTTTGCTTGATTCTCAGATAGTTGATACAGGTGGTAGTTTTTTATCCTCTCCTTGTAGTTTTTTTTCAAGGTTATAGATAGCACTTTTGTTTCGTTTTGTAGCCATTAGGATGATGCTGTCCAAGAAATATTTCTGTCCTAAGCTTACAAAATTGTGCACGTCAGGCTGGCCCACGGCCATGACATTATCTTCATTTGATCAACACATTACACAGATCTATAGGCCATCTTCCTGAAATATAGGCTATCGCTGCAATACATGAGCTTAGGAGTTAAGACTTTGCTAATTTCCATATTATTGGCTTCCTCTGTTTGTGTTATCCTTGTATGAAATCTTTTTTAATAGCATAGAAATACCTAATTCTCTGAAAGATCAATTTTAGGGGTTCTAGAATAGGATAGAAGAGTGAAACTAAAGGGGAACTTTAGAATGAAAAACTAAAACTAATTGACTATGTAATTGCTGACTAAGAAAGTCATTGTGATCACATGTCCCCTAATTTAGTATGAGTATTTTCCTTGCTATATCTGTATGAGGGGTTATGGAATATCGTTGTTTAGCCATCTCTTCTTATCTTGAGTCTGTTGTGGTTGGAGACAGCAGTTCCGATGTTTTCATGTGTTGTCTTCTTATATGTGTAAAAACTGCATACCTGCACTTCTATAGGAATCAGGTTTTCCTTATGTGAAAAAATGTCTACTACTAGTAGTTATGATGTTCAAGTGTATACAAGTAACTTGAGATTCTAGTAAACAATAATCACACGAGAGTGGATACCGTATCTTCTGTTGCACAGTGGATTCATATTGATCTAGAGGCTCTGATTATTTTCCTTAGATCTCTTTTTTCTTCTTTTGATGGCATAGGGAACATCTGTTAGTTTCTTATCTTTGGACTTTGGCCATTAATATTCTTACCATGTCCAGATAAATGAGGCTTTGTTCACTGCTTGTAGTTCATATTAATTAGCTCACATTCCTTTGCGTGCGAAACTATCCTCTGATTAGTGCGCATCAAGTAGGTTACATCATTGAAAAAATAGTCAAAATGGTGTCACCAAAGCAAAGTCAATGGATCAAACAGGGGCCAATTGCAATAACATCATTGCTCAATTCCATGTTTCTCGAAGTATTGATTCAGTTAAGCAAGCTTTAGCTAGCACTTTTCGATGACATGAAACTTTTCTAGACAACAAGTGACATGAAACTTTCCTCTTACCAAATCCTACCATGTTTAGTGGGCATATGGGCGGGCCCTTTGTTGTAGGCGTGCTTAGCACCAACAATGCCGTATGGTTTAACAAATCAAGGGGGACGTTTCTTCAATTTTTCATGTGAACCACAGAACAACATGCTGGGAAACGAATTGTTTAGTTAAACCAGTAAAACCAAACCAAGAGATATATGGTTTGTGGTTCCATTGATCGCGCAGCGTAACTACAGTAGTTAGGATTAAGATGAGATGAATGAACTTAGAATAGTCAAAATGGTGTCACCAAAGCAAAGTCAATGGATCAAACAGGGGCATATTGCAATAACATCATTGCTCAATTCCATGTTTCTCGAAGTATTGATTCAGTTAAGCAAGCTTTAGCTAGCACTCAGTGACATGAAACTTTTTCCAGACAACAAGTGACATGACACTTTCCTCTTACCAAATCCTACCATGTTTAGTGGGTATATGGACCCTTTGTTGTAGGCGTGCTTAGCACCAACAATGCCGTATGGTTTAACAAATCAAGGGGCGTTTCTTCAATTTTTCATGTGAACCAAGAACAACATCTTTGGAAGCGAATTGTTTAGTTAAACCGGTAAACCAAACCAAGAGATATATGGTTTGTGGTTCCATTGATCATGGCAGTAACTCTGATAGTTAGGATTAAGATGAGATGAATGAACTTAGAATACTAGGATCGGATGATACATCCATGGTTTGATCAGAATGATATATTCTTGGATTTAGTATATGTAAGTGAACTTTCATAACTAGTGTCTTTATGCACGTGGAAAAACTCATACAACAAGGGATATATGGTTTCTGGTTATTGACTTCTTGAATTTCTTTTCAGGTACAAAACATAAGGGCTGTTGAAGTTATTATTCATTGATAGAGTGATCATCCTTATTTTGCAAACGGTGATAGCATGATGATTTCATTATCGACTTCTTTTGCGTAGATGTTTTGTAAATACCAAGGATAGACTAGTATTATGATAGAAGGGGCTCGAGAATTTACATGTGCGAAGGATAGACTAGTATTGTCGACTTTTTTGTATGGATATTTTCTATATGCCAAGGAGACCGTGGCTATATTAGAATGCTCAGAATTCTGAAATTGCATATGTATGGTGTATTGCACATGTACTGTTATGCTTATCAGAAATATCATATTTCAGGTTTATGTATTTTGCATCATCTGAATTTCATCTGTGTTGCGGCTATATTTGATTGTTGATGTGATATTTTCTAAGTGGTAAGATCGAGAAAATTGTATGTTTTCTAAATTCTGGTTGAATGGTGCAAACTATTGAGAAAATATCTTGTGGCGTAATTAAATTATATTGGTATTTTATATGTATATAGGTGTCTATTTTGGTGGGGACAATAGAAAATCTAGAGGCGATTAGCTCGCAGGGAATAAATCTAATTGCCGGGGAAAACCAACTTATCTAGGGCATAGCTGTGGCAAAACATAAAATTGAGGGCATGTTAGCTGTGAGGCAAAACATAAAATCGAGGGCATGTTAGCTGCAGGCAAAACATACAATCGAGGGCATGTTAGCTGCGGCAATACATATAGCTCGCAGGGAAAACTCCAGCTAGGGAAAAATCTAGCTGGGAAACTCTAGCTCGCTGGGGAAAACCAACTTATCTAGGGCACTTTAAGCTGCAGGGAATACACATATCTGTAGGAAATGTCTTTCTGACAGCACTTTTAGGCGGGCAGCAATAAGTAGGGAATACACATTCGTTAGATAAATTGCCGGGAAAAGCCTTTTTTCCCGGCAGCTGCATTGCCCTTAATATTGTGCCATGGTGTAGTGTCACACAGGACCACACCTCATTTTAATCAGCAACACTGGCCGCTACTACACAAGCCACGTACCGGTGCGCTGGGGGTAAACTGATATTGAATGATTCATAGTGAGACTGATGTCTACCAAAGCATGGCTAAGCAAACACGATACCCATGTTGGTATTTCAATAATGTCCAACTAATAATTAACCATCCTATGGTGTCCAAGGATTATGTCATCCAAGGATACATGTCGATCACAATTTATCAAGGTGGTATAATGGCAATTAGGTAATTAACTAATCCCGAAACCATTTATTATAAAATTAGCAATGCATGTTTATATCAAACAATATACTTTTATAAAGATGGGTTCAATATGATCAAAGGTCTACGACTTGCCTTCATTGAAGAGTAGAGGTGCCTCGATTAAATCGGTCTGCGAAATCTTAAAAAGCAGGAATCTACACGTGCGAACAAAGCTAAATAAATAAAACAACTCCAAAGAAAATCCAAATAAATACTAATAGGAAGACAAGGATTTTAGATGAATTTAGAAATTTGAATCACTCGAATAGGAGTTCGAATGAGGAAGATATGGCCAAAAGAAGTTGGAAAAACATATAAAATGATGAATTTAGGGATTTTCTTGATTTTCGAAATATTTTCCTAAAGAAAATCAGAGAAATCCAATCAGACTCTTGTTGGGCAGCCACGTCAGCGGAGGGGGTGACGTGGCACCACGCGGCGCTGAGGTGGCGCCACGGTGGCGGCCACGTGGGACCCGGCGGCGGCGCTTTCGGCCAAATGGTCACCGACGAGCCATGACGGCGGTCGGCGTCGAGGGCACCAGCGTGAAGAGGTGGTCACGGCGGCTGGTGCTCACGGTCTCGGCAACGCAGCGGCACGGGAAGGTCGGCAATGGCGAAGAGCGGCGGAGGCGGCTCGGCAGCGGCAGCGAGGTTCGGTGGGGCTCCGTGAAGGAAGCGCGCGACCAGTGCGCCTCGGCTGGCGATGCGGTGGTAGGGTTAGCGGCGGAGGAGACTTCGGCAACGGCGGGTGCGGTGGAAGCTCCACGGCCGTGGCGAGAAAACTCAATCATGGCGAGCTTCGGAGGAGAGAGGGAAGAGGTGAGGAAAGAGAGAGGAGGGCGAGGCGGTCGGTGCTCGCTTTATAGCGATGGGGGGGGGAGGAGAGAGGAGAGCTCGCCGTCTGCGGCTTTAATGGCGGCGGCGAGAAGCGCTGGATTCACGGAGAAGGGGCAGAAGGGGGGACGCAGGCGTGGCGGAGGCGGGGCGGGCGGCGAACGTCAAGGGGACCAAGGGGGCTAGGGGCAGCGAGGGAGTGGCGCGGCTTGGCGGGATTCGAGTGAAGCGGACCCAGTAGCGCGGCAAGGGAGGTAGGGACGGCCCAGGTCGGCGGTGGTGACAGTGAGGCCCTTGACGTTAGTGGCGGCGAAGCGGGAGGCTTGGCGACACAGAGCGTCGATTCGATCGGACGTCGTCCGACTGGGGGGGGGGCAGCATGAGCGGGCCGAGGAGCGGGCAGCAGCAGAAAACAGGAATGGGCCGAGAGAGATTCGACCCAAGAGGCTTAGGGGGAATTTTCTAAGGATTTTTTATTTTAGAAAATACCAGAAAAGCAAAAGCATTTTAAGAAAATAGCTTGAGCCATCCAAAAATTCTAGGAAAATTCACAGAAATCCCTTGAATTATTTAGGACTTAGTAAAAATATTTTCAGCTTAACTATTGCTTTTAATTTTTGCAATTAATTATTTTTAACATAAGGCCAAAGGGAAAACCAACTTAAAATCCAACAAAACTCAACTTAAACCAACTTTAATTAGTTCAAGTTTTAATTAAGTCAAATTAAACTACTTTTGAAATTCTAAATTACAAGTTAAGCTTTGGCAAATTAATAAAACGAAATGGTTAACTTTTAAAGTTTTCAAAATTTTCAAAAACTCAGGAAAATAGGGATGTTGCAAACCTATACCCCTTAAAGGGAATCTCGACCCCGAGATTCAGGCTGACTAGAGAATAGGTGCGGGAACTCGGCCTTCAGATCCTCTTCACGCTCCCACGTAGCTTCTTCTTCAGTGTGATTGCTCCACTGAACTTTATAGAAACGGAGGATCTTGCTTCTTGTCACACGCTCAGACACTTCCAAGATCTTGATGGGCTGCTCCTTGTAGGTTAGATCTTCTTGCAAGTCAACTGCTTCTAACGGCATCTGCTCTTCTGGCACTCGCAGGAACTTCTTCAATTGAGACACATGAAAGACGTCATGCATATCTGACAACTGAGGCGGGAGCTCTAACTTGTAAGCAACTTCTCCTCTTTTGACTAGAACTGGAAAAGGTCCAATGTATCTTGGCGCGAGCTTTCCACTGACTCTGAAGCGACGCATCCCTTTGAGAGGTGAGACCTTCAGGTACACATGATCTCTAGGTACAAAAGCTAAATCTCGATGACGGTTATTAGCATAACTTTTCTGTCTGGTCTAGGCTATTCTCAGCTTTTCTCTGATTGACTTAACTTGGTCTTCGGCCTCCTTTAGGATGTCTGGTCCAAGCACTTGCCCTTCGCCTGACTCAATCCAATACAAAGGTGTTCTGCACTTTCTTCCGTAAAGGGCCTCAAACGGGGACATCTGTAGACTTGATTGATGACTGTTGTTGTAAGAAAACTCTGCATAAGGTAGCATTTGGTCCTAGCTGGTCTAGTTCTCTAGAGCGCAGTCTCTCAACATATCTTCTAAGATTTGATTTACTCTTTTGGTCTAACCATCATGCGAGGGTGGTAGGTCAGATCTTGAAATTCAAATTAGTGCCCAAAATCTTTGTGTAGCTTCGCGCTGAATCTTGAGGTGAACTGGGTTCCTCGATCTGACACGATCTTCTTTGGTACTCCATGCTGACATACTATCTTTGCCATATACAATTCTGTAATTCCGTCTCTTGAGTAATTAGTCTTGACTCGGAGGAAGTGAGCCACTTTTGTTAGGCGATCTACAGTTACCCAGATAGAATCATATCCAGCTTTAGTTCTTGGCAGACCGGTGATAAAATCCATACCAATTTCTTCCCATTTCCATTCGGGTATGCTCAAAGGTTGCAAAAGTCCAGCAGGTCTCTGATGCTCAGCTTTAACTCGCTGGCAAACATCGCATTGAGCAGTATACTCAGCAATTTCACGCTTCATGCTAGGCCACCAATAAAATTTCTTGAGATCTTGATACATCTTAGTGCTTCCGGGGTGAATGGAGTACAAGGTTTCATGAGCTTCCTTGAGTATTAACTATTTCAGCTCCTTCTGATCCGGTACACAAATACGCTTATCGAACCATAGGACACCTTGCTCATCTTCTGAAAATCTTAAGGATTTACCCTGCTTCATGTTTCTCTTGATCTGCTTGATATCTGTATCTTCTTCTTGAGCTTTCTTGATCTGATTTTGAAGAGTTGGTTGTACTTCCAAGGCAGCTAAGTAATCTTCTTCGACTAACTCAAGCTTGAGCTTTTGAATTTCGTCATGCAGTGCTGGCTGACCTTCCTTGATCATCAGAGTATTGCAGTAGGTCTTTCTACTTAAAGCATCTGCTACAACATTTGCTTTGCCTGGGTGATAATGAATTCCCATGTTGTAATCCTTGATAAACTCCAACCATCTTCTTTGTCTCATGTTCAGATTAGCTTGAGTGAAGATATACTTTAAGCTCTTATGATCCGTGTAAACTTCACAGCGATTACCGATGAGGTAATGGCGCCAAATCTTCAAAGCATGCACTACGGCAGCCAATTCTAAGTTGTGAGTGGGGTAATTGACTTCATGAGGCTTCAATTGGCGTAAAGCATATGCTACCACTTTCCTTTCTTGCATCAAAACACAACCGAGACCTTGACGAGAGGCATCACAGAAAATCTCAAAATCCTTCCGAACATCAGGCAGAATCAGCACTGGGGCGGTGGTCAAACGCTTCTTTAATTCTTGAAAACTTTGCTCACATTCTAGCGTCCAAGTAAATTTCTTTTCCTTCTTCAGCAATTGGGTAAGGGGTCTTGCTATTCTCGAGAATCCTTCTATAAACCGGCGGTAGTAACCTGCCATTCTAAGGAAACTTCTAATCTGAGGTACTGACTTAGGTGACTCCCAGTTGAGCACATCCTTGACTTTGCTAGGGTTGACGGCGACTCCTTCTGCGGACATGACATGTCCCAAAAAGGTAACTTCCTTCATCCAAAACTCACACTTGTTGAATTTAGCATAGAGTTGATGATCTCTAAGCTTATTCAGAACCAATCGAAGGTGCTCTTCATGCTCTTCTTCACTCTTAGAGTAAACTATCTAAGCTTATTCAGAACCAATCGAAGGTGCTCTTCATGCTCTTCTTCACTCTTAGAGTAAACTAGGATATCGTCAATAAAGACAATGACAAACTTATCTAGATACTCCATGAATACTTTATTCATCAAGTTCATAAAGTATGCCGGGGCATTGGTTAATCCAAAAGATATGACCGTATACTCATACAGTCTATATCGGGTTGAGAAAGCTGTCTTCGGTATATCTTCTTGGCAAATCTTCAACTGGTGGTAACCTGACCTTAAATCTATCTTGGAGAATACTCCGGCTCCTTTTAACTGGTCAAACAAATCATCGATCCTGGGCAGAGGGTACTTGTTCTTGATGGTGACTTCATTGAGAGAGCAGTAATCCACACACATCCGCTGGGTACCATCCTTCTTAGGGACAAAGATCACTAGGGCTCCCCAAGGCGAAGAACTTGGTCGGACAAATCCTTTATCTTGCATTTCTTCAATCTGCTTCTTCAGCTCGACTAAGTCGTCAACCGGCAAACGGTAGGGTCTCTTGGAAATGGGTGCGGTTCCCGGAACTAGGTTAATGACAAACTCTAGGTCCCTATCCGATGGCATTCCAGGTAGGTCATCAGGAAAGACATCTGGAAACTCTCTGACTACTGGCACATCTTCCACAGATAAGGCACTGACACTGCAGACTAGGGCTCCATCATACTTTTCCGTAGAGGCTTCAAACTTTACTTTGATTCCATCTGGGCTGACCAGAGTGATGCTTCTACCACCACAATCCAAAATTGCTTGGTGATCAGCAAGCCAATCCATGCCCAAAATCACATCTAGCGATATGGCATTGATTATTATGAGGTTGGCTAGAAATTCTACCCCTTCTATGGTTACTTTAACCTTAGGGCAGCCTTGGTTCGTACTCAACTCCGAACCAGGTGAACGAATCAACATAGCATTTTTAAGAGTCAGAACCTTTAGCTGATGCTTTGCAACAAAACTCCAAGAAACAAATGAATGGGTAGCTCCAGAATCAAACAAAACTGTAGCAGGTGCTGAATTTACTAGAAACTTACCCAGCACGACGCCTGGGGCTATCTGGGCTTCCTCCACCATGACATGGTTCACACGGCCACTCCCAAAAGTCTGAGGGGTCTTGGCTGGTGCAGCTAGAGTCAGAGGTGCTCCACGTCCTGCTCCTGGCATGGGAGTTCTGGTCGGGGTGGCTCCAAGGTTGAATCTGACTAGTGATGGACCTTGCTTTTGCGGGTAGTTGCTGGCATAGTGTCCCAGTTGCTGACAGTTGAAACAGGTGATTCCTGTGGCAGGATTGTTGTTTCTTGGCTGCTGGTTGTTGGCGTTGTTGTTGAAGCTACGGAATCCTAGGGTAGCTGTGTGAGGTGCCGTTGTAGGGGTTCTGAAGGTGATAGGAGGGACGAAGCGGCCAGGGGGTTGCACATTCATTCTGGCTCTCTGTGGGTGGCCTTGATGAGCATTATGATGCATCGACTTCCTTTTATGAGACTCCGCCAGTTCATGATGCGACTCTTCTATGAGCATGGCCTTGTTTACTAGCTACTGGAAATTGGCATAGTCGTTGCCAATGACCTGAACCTTCAGGCTAGGGTTGAGTCCTCTCTTAAAACGCTTCTGACGAGCATCATCGGTGGCAACATCCCCTTGGGCATAACGAGAGAGTTGAGTGAACTTATTGAGGTATTCACTCACTGACAGGTTCCCTTGTTTCAGCTCACGAAACTCATTTTTCTTCATTTCTACATTTCTATCGGGAATATGAGAGAGGCGGAAGGCTTCTGAAAATTCAGTCCAAGTGATGTTCTAGTGGTTTTCATGGGCGACGCAATAGTTCTCCCACCATTCTCATGCGGTGCCTTCCGGTGGTGTGTGGCATCTGAGAACTTTCTCACGGTCATCACAGGGTAATGGCAAGCTTTTTTTGAGAGAGCGCAGCCGGTCATCAGCATCCAAAGGCTCGGAGGAGTGGAGAAGGTAGATGGATGGGTCCTCATAAATTCCGCCACTTTGGTGAGGAAAAGTGGTGGGGGGTGAGGTGGCATGGCGGTTGCTTGGTTGTTACAGTTGAAGACGGTGAGCGGTCTTGGCAATTGTCTGATTCTGTTGGGTCATCATCTGGTTCATGTTCTGCATCATTGCATTCATCAACTGCGCCTGGGCTACCATGAATTGTCCCAAACCCTGATCTGTTGTTGCGGCTGGGGTTGGTGGCATAACAGGGTCCACTTGTTCATCTTGACTTGCCGAGTTGCGGGTCTGAACCATCTGCACAGATCTTCTCAGGTTTAATAGACGAGAGGAAGAAAGCACAACAGGAAAGAGGGAAAAGCACAAAGGCGAGTAAGAAAGGGGAGAAAGACGGACAACCTAATTGGAGAAAATCGGTTTAACCCAACGAATAATAGCCGGAAAGCTATAAGAGGCAACAAAATTCAAGCCACAGATCCTAACGATACTAAAATTAAAAGGGTAACTACACTACTAATCTATCTTATATTGGTGGGCGACTTCAAGCAAAGCTCGATTCTATAGAGATTATCGAGATAAGAGGGTCACTTTACATTTAGAAACAAAGTTTAGAAAAGATAAGAAGTCAGACTTTGAGAATGGAATAAGAAGAGATTAGCATAAGATGAGGAAGAATAGAGTAAGATGAGAGGAGAATACTATTCAGGTTAATTGTTGGTTTGATTTATAAAATAAAATTTTTGAAGTCTTGACTAAATGACCATGCTAACTATGGTTACGTCCTATAGTCGATATGGCTCTGATACCACCACTGTCGGGACCCTGGGTATGTAACCCCAGGACCCTTTGTGTATTCTGAACTAGTCCCATGATCAGTAACTAGCTCACACAGTTGCAACATTGGTGTAATCATAACCACACAACCAAACAAAAGATGAAGCAGACAAATTAATAATATTAAGCAAAAGAGACCTTATGGTCAAGTCTTACAACGGTTGCCACGCAGGGCTAGAGGAAACAGAGTAAACTTGCAGCGGAGAACAAATGAGAGACCATGTGGTCGTGTCTCCATGAAAGTGATGAGTAATTGACAAAGGTTTTAGGTCAGTCGAGTTTGGTTTGTGTGGTCGGACCTTGTCGTTCGTGGTTCACGCATTTTCGTGAAGTCATTACGAATTTGTCGGGAAAATCGGAACGAGCGGCGTGTTATGGGCGATACGACCATGAGGCGGTTATACCGATTGGTAAATGGCGGTTGAAGAATTCGAGAGAAGTTGTTTTTAGTGTTACGGTCTTCATTGGAAATCGAACGACCGCAGTATTGGGCGATGCGGCCGGAGTGCGGTTGATCCGCTGGTAACATGGCGGTTGTCTGGATTGTATTGTGAGTTTCGCCATTTTGGTGATTTGAGTTTTGGGATAGGTCATATCCAAGTGTGTTCATGCATATGTGTTGCATATTGCATGTTTGAGCTAACGTTAGGTCAAGTTGTGAAGAACTTGTTCCGGTTTCGTGTTTCTTATGCGTGTGGGCTGCGGGGCGTCGGCGGAGTCGTGGCGAGACACGGTGGATCTGGACTAAGGCGCAGTGGCGTTGAGGTCGAAACGGTCGGGATGTGTCGAAGGCGGCGTGGACTCGAGGTGGTTGCGAGGCGTCTTGAGACAAGGGCGGAAGCTTCCGGAAGGTGCGAGAAGGGCGAATCGAAAGTCGCAAGGCCGCACTGGCGGGCGGGCTCAGTTGGACTTAAGCGGGCGTAACGGGAGGAGACCCGTTAGCCAAGGCTATATAAAGGATTGGAGGGCTGCATGCCCTCTTGAGCACTTAGGTGGAATTAGGGTTTTAGAGTCAAAAGAGGCTTTGTGAGGTTGTTTCTCTTTTGTTCTTTAGTTGTTGAGAGTGGAGGTGTAGGCGAGTAGTGCTCCTGCTTGTCCCCTTCTTGGTTTCGTGTTCATCTCCTCTCATGAATAGATGAGTGTTGGTTCTTGAGTTGTGAGAGTGAGGAGATGGATTGAGCTTACATGTAATCATCCTCTGGTTCTAATGTCCATGCGTATGGGGATGTATCTATGTGTTTTTAAGCTTTTGATTCAATGAATGAAATCTGAAGTTTGTCTCTCGAACTCTTGTTTTGTTCTTCGTGACTCCCATTTGATGATTTCTTGATTTTGTGAGTCTCTTGTTTGTTTCTTGTTGGGAAGCCTCAAAGCGAGTTGTTCGTGATGGGTTAGTGCCACAAGATCTTTTGATCGATTTCTAGAAGAGCAAACTTGGTTTAATTCTAAGATTTCAGTTTTGGGTTGTCTCTCGTTCTTCGTTCTTCCGTTTTGGTTGATTCCTGAGATTTTGTGGTTGGATCTACTCAATCGTTTCTTGGAATAGGTTCCTAACATCCTTAGGAAGGTGTGTTCCAAATTTGGTCAAGTTTGGCGCGTAGATCAAAAGTTACGTTGATTTTCGGTTTGAAACCGGCGGATTTTGCTGTTCGGGACAATCGGATGAGCAAGGCTTAACTGCTGCGGTTGTCTGGATCTGCGGTACAACCGCCGTTGTTCTATGGTTGTCTGCGGACTGCGGTACAACCGCCGTTTACTCTATGGTTGTACCGATTGTCTGATTTGTTCGAACTTCTGTTTTTGTTTCTTTGTTTGTGGGGGTGAGGAGTGGATTCAACATAAGACTTCCTCTGTGCTTAATCTTTGATCTTCATAGCTCTCATAGCTATTGGAGTGATTTACAAGTTGAATCCATTCTTTGCGAAAAAGATTAGGTGCTCCTATTCACCCCCTCTAGTCGCCTTTAGGTCCTTCAATTGGTATCGAGCAGGTTAGCTCTTTTCAATAGATCTTAACCGGTCTCAAGAGCGTGGCGATGGACAAGTACTCGACCAAGCGCTTTGTTTTCGATGGCATCGATTACCCTTCTCGGAAGAGCCGAATGGAGACATACATCGAGCCTGTGGGTATGCCATCTGGCGAAGGTCAAGGTTCGATTCATTGTTCTGCCGATGAGAACATCAATGTCGGGAACATGGCTGATGTTGAGGCAAATGCAAAGGCAAGGAACATCATCATCCGGGGTTTGAGTCAGGCGAGTTTGACCGCATATCTCACTGTCGTCCGCCTCGACATCGGGTGACCCTCGGCGATACCATGAGGGCACCACCCGGATCAAGGCGGTTCAACAGGACCCGGTTCAAGCGAGAATACAACAAATTTGAGATGCTTGTGGTGAGTCCCTAAATGAGTGCTTCAGCGTTTTCACAAGATCTTGAGCAACCTCCGAGCGGTCGGTCTCACATACCCCGACTCGGACAACGCTCGTCAGATGCTCACGGCACTTGATCTTCGTGTTTGGGAAATGAAAGTGACTACCATCAAGGACACCACGGACCTCTCGACCTTGACTCTTGATGCGCTGTACTCGCGTCTCAAGACTCACGAGATTGACATTGTCTCTCGAAAGTCGAAGTCACAGTCGATGGCCCTAGTCACCAATCCCGGTTAAACCACGGTTCTCTTCTTGATTCTTGTGGTTTCTCCCTTGCTGCTCTCTGTGACGTAACTGATGATCAGTTAGAGCAGCTTGAGGATGAGCAGCTGGCCCTCCTAGCTCGGAAGTTTTCTCATGCTTACAAGAGGAGGAGGGACAGAAAGAGAGGAGGACCCGTGATTTGCTTCGAGTGTGGTGGCCCCAACCACATCCGAGCAAACTGCCCCAAGCTGGAGAAGGGCAAGAACGACTACGGCGGTTCGGGCAAACGACTACACCGACAAGAACGCAACAAGAAGCCTCCAGCTCGAGGCGCCAAAGCAAGAAGAAGTTCATAACCGGCAAAGCCAAGAAGCTCTTCCACAGCGTCCTCACCGCCGACGACCTCGACCTCGGCGAGGTGGAGGGATGGAAGCGGCGATGACGGGGACGGGTGACCAAGAGTCCAAGGATGGCGGCGACGACTTCTCGGCATGTGCTTCATGGCCCTCGAGGGCGAACTTCGTGACAATGAGTGTACTCCGACTTCGGACGAGGTAGATCCCACCTCTGAACAGCTCAATCATGCTTTTCTTAAGCTAGGAGGTTTTCATGCTAAAGCTAAGGCTAGGTGTCTTTGAGTTAGAGAAGGAAATAGATAGTGTCACTAGAGATTATTGCTCTTACATCTGCTCCTTCTAGTGATGATTGTGATACATGCTCGCTTTCTTTGGTTGATATGGAGAAGTTAAGGACCTCACATGATAGTGTGTCCTCCAAACTTGATAGTGTTAAGGTGGAGAATGTTAGTGCCTTCTTTGAGTTAGAGTTGAGTAGGATGGTCATTACCCTACTTATTCTTGATGAGACTACTTCTCCCACCTCATGTGAGGGTAAGGACATTCTTTGCTAGAGGATCTTATGCCATGCTTCTTGATCTGCCTGAGTCTTGTGAAAATTGCAATAACTTGAAGATGAACTTAAAGCAGGCGGATCATAAAATTCTTGAACTACAAGCTTCTTTACTTGAGCCAATTGTTTCATGCTTGAGCTGTCCTAAGTTAAGCTACTTGAACTTGAGGTCGTCTCCAAAGCAGTTTCAAGATATGATTGATCATGAAAGGAAGTTGGCTCGGTTTGCTTCTAAGGACCTGTTAGCTCACCATGCATTAAGTGTAACAAACTAAAATCGACTTGATTGCTTTGGATGAGAAATGTGTGAAGCTAACTAAGGATCTTCTAGAGAAGCCACATTGTGCTTGCAATATGATTATGGAGAAGGGGAGAAGCCGGGGTAAGGATGAGGCGCTTAGCAGCGTGAACCAAGCGGCTAGCGATGGGATGTCCTTGAGTCGGTGTGTGCGTGCACAAGCCATTCTTCCCTCTCTTCTTGGTTCTTCTTTTGCTCCTTACCTTCTGCTGTCTCTTCTTCCCCTGCTCTTCTTGCACCTCTCTCTTTCGGAGTGTCAAGTACCTTATGAACACTCTCGAGAGATTTGTAGGAGGCAAGAAGAAGCTCAATCTTATTCTAGACCAATCTAAGATTTGCAGATTTAATCGTGGTCTAGGATATGACTTCTTTGAGGACATGAGGAAGCATCCACCGCCGTGCTCGGACCCATAGCACTGTGTGATCGAGATCGAGCCAGGACCGAGAAAGTCCATTTCAAGTCGGCGGGCTATGTCGTGGGATTTCGACAAGAAGGTAATTTCACATGTCGCTTCTACCTCTCGGAAGGTGAAGTATCATTGCACCTTCCGTCGAAGGATGGACACACGATCGTCGATGCTTCAGCGCGCCAAGATCGTAGCGTAGAGACCATGTTGAGTCTCTTAGGCGCATTGTGGTCGGCCCTGGACCTTGAGTGCACCTAAGACCAACACGAGGTCTAGACTTGTTTCTTCGATGGGTTTGTGCGAAGATCGAGGACTTGGTTTTCCGAGTTTTCGGTTTTCGTCCTCATCTTTGCTTTTCGATCGTGACTTCCGCCGTCCGAGGGTAGATCTCGTTTTCCCCATCGAGATAGCTACCCATGGCGTGTTCGATCTGTTGCAGGTGCTCGACTTCGCTCCTCAGTAGCGATCGGACTCAAAGAACGACTTCGGTCTCGCTCTTAGACCTTCTGCTTGAGTGACAGAGAGCGAGAGTAGATAGAGGTCGATCGGGCTTGACTACTTCATCGCTCGACGTGTTACTCAAGATTGGGTGCCAAAATCATTGTTGATTTATCCCAAGATCTTGAGACTTTACTCTGCTTGACTCAGTTCGCCGGGTAGGGAAGGAGAAGGTTTGGCTTGTAGACTCGGTTGTTCTCGTCATATGACCGGAGACTCCGTTGATTCTCTTCCTAGCCCGCGCTCGGTGATGAGGCGATCACCTTCGGAGACGCAAATCGGGCGTCATCGCCAAAGTCTTGTCGTATTAATGCTTCCTTTATTCTTAAGGATGTTGCCTTGGTTAGTAAGTCTGCGATACAATTTGCTTTCGTTTCTCACTCGATGACGGTTTCGAGGTGAGCTTTAAGAAAACAATTGCAAAATTCTTGACTCTTTCTAGTAGTCCGGTTTATGGATTTCTCGTTATGGGAGGATCTTTCGTGCTGATTTTTCCGATTCTTCCGTGATCCTCTCCGGTGTTTGGTTGCTTACGAGTCCCGCGATCTCTCTTTACGGCATAGGAGACTTGGTCATATTGGATTTGACCATTTGACCCGAGTTAGCGACCATGATCTCATTAAGTGGTCTGCGAAACTCAAGATGGTCAAAGATCTTGTTTGCACTCCATGCTTAAAGACGGCAAGATGGTTGCCGCTTCTCATCCTCGGTCCAGATTACTATGACCGATGCACGGACAATTGCTCCACATGGATACAAATGGGACCGGCTCGAGTCTTGATCGGCGAGGAGGAAGTGGTATGTGCTTGTCGTGGTCGATGACTTCTCGAGGTATTCTTGGGTGTTTTCTTAGCCTCGAAGGATGAGACGTTTTCACATTTTCGAGGTCTTTTAGTAGGCTTTCTGTTGAGCTCCGGGTGCCTTCTACGAGCGATCCGTAGTGACAATGGCACGGAGTTCAAGAATTCCTACTTTGAGAGTTTCTGCGGTGAGGCAGTGTAGAGCACCGTTCTCTTCTCCATCGTCCCTCAAAGAAATGGCGTTGTGGAGAGGAAGAACCGTACCTTGGTCGAGATGGCGGGGCGATGCTTGATGAGTACTCTACACCGAGGAAGTTTTGGTTGAGGCCATTGCGATCGCGTGCCATGTTTGAATCGAGTTTTCTTGGGCACTCCTACATCGCACTTCTTATGAGTTGAGATCTACGCGAAAGCCCAGCGTCTCTCATTTTCGTGTGTTTGGTTGCAAGTGCTTTATTTTGAAGTCCGGGAACCTAGATAAGTTCGAGTCACGTTCTGTGGCGGTATCTTTCTAGGCTACTCGACTTCTTGGCGGGCTTATAGGGTGCAGGCGCGAGTCTAGCAAAATGGTAGAGACTGCGAGGTGACTTTTTGACGAGGCGGTCCCGGACTAGGCCAGATATCTCGAGTTCTTTAGAGCGGTCCGAGACCATCTTTGTGGATGATGAGGACGATGGAGATGACGGTTGTCTACCTGATCCTGTCTCTCATCCACTTCTTGAGGTGCCGTCTTCCACCGCACCTCGAGGTGATCAGCCCTTGCCTTCTGCTTCCTCTGGAGCTAGTGGCTCTGTTCCTACCTCGTCAGCTCATGAGGTAGAGGCCACTTCTTCATCTCTCCCAGGACCTCCTAGACACATCCAGAAAGTTCATCCTTCAGAGCAGATCATTGGAGATCTTTTCGAGCGTGTTACCCGCTCAAAATCTGGCTTATCTCAATTCTGTCTCCATTCTGCCTTCATTGCCTCCTTTGAGCCCAAAGATGTTTCTCATGCTTTATCTGATGAGTCATGGGTCAATGCCATGCATGAGGAGCTAGAAAATTTCGAGAGGAACAAGGTGCAGTCGCTTGTTGAGCCCCCACGAGGCCACAATATCATTGGAACCAAGTGGGTGTTCAAGAACAAGCAGAGTGAGGATGGGGTAATCATCCGAAACAAGGCGAGATTGGTAGCTCAGGGGTTTTCCCAGGTTGAGGGTCTAGACTTTGAGGAGACCTTTGCCCCTGTAGCTCGACTTGAAGCCATTAGAATCCTGCTTGCCTTTGCGACTTCTAAGGGTTTCAAGCTTTACCAGATGGACGTGAAGAGTGCCTTCCTCAATGGCCTTATTGAGGAGGAAGTCTACGTCCGACGACCTCGTGTTTCGAGAACCCCAAATACCCTAACCATGTCTTCAAGCTTTAAAAAGCAGATGGACTCTAAGCGAGCTCCCGAGCTTGGTATGAGAGGCTTAAGTCCTACTTGATAAGTCATGGTTTTGAGATGGGTAAAGTTGACAAGACCTTGTTCATCCGCAGGCATGGCACTAACCTTCCGCTTTCGTCCAGATCTATGTCGATGACATTATCTTTGGCGGCTCTTCCCATACTGTTTTCCGGTTCTCGGATGTCATGAGCACCGAGTTTGAGATGAGTATGATGGGTGAGTTGACCTTCTTCCTTGGTTTCCAAATCAAGCGGACTCGGGAGGTACATTTCTTCATCAAGGAAAGTACACTCGTGACCTCTGAGGCGCCGACATGAGTGATGGGAAGCTTTGTGTCGACTCCATGGCTTCTACAAACCTATCTTGACCCAGATGAGGATGGCGAGCAGTTGATCAAAAGGAGTATCGCGAAGATGATTGGCTCCTCTTGTACCTCAACGCCTCGAGACCGGACATACATTTTTACGTGTGTTTGTGCGCTCGTTTCGAGCTTCTCCTCGCGTTTCTCACCGCCAAAGCGGTGAAGCGCATCTTCGGTACCTTCGAGCTACCATTGACTATGGTATCGGTACTCTTCCTCATCTGTCTTTCCTTGAGAGCCTTTTCGGATGCGAACTTCACCGGTCAGAGGATAGATAGGAAGAGCACTTCTAGCACCTGCCAATTTCTTGGCACTTCTCTTGTTTCCTGGTCTTCAAGGAAGCAGTCTGGTGTTGCACAGTCCACCGCAGAGGCCGAGTATGTTGTTTGCGGCCGATTCTTTGTAGTCAAGTGCTCGATGGCCGACCTGCGGGACTTTGGATTAGTTATCGACAGTGTTCCACTCTTTTGTGATAACACTTCTGCGATTAACATTGCCAAGAACCCAGTGCAGCATTCTCGGACCAAGCACATCGATATTCGTTTCCACTTCCTTAGAGACCATGTAGAGAAGGGCGATATAGTGCTCCAGTTTGTGGAGAGTGACCACCAGTTGGCTGACATTTTCACCAAGCCTTTGGATAGTTCGAGGTTTTCAGCTCTGCGGGGAGAGCTTGGGGTGGTTTGTCCTTATGGACTGTAGTGAGGGGGAGCTTTGGGTTTTACTGTTCTTCTATATTATTTATGCTCTTGCTCCTTGCTGTTGCATTGCATTTTGGGTGCATTTGGGATTAGTCCTCCTAGCATAGATTAGAGTGCTTCTTTTGTCTAGTTGTTTAGATTTCTGCTCTTATCTTGTGATTCTAGGATGTCGCTTATTAGTCAAGTTACTTATCTCACTAGGTTGAGCTCACTCACTTCTTGTAGGTTCTAGCGAGGGTTGGGCCACCCTCGGGTAGACAGGGTACGTGTTTGCTCCTAGGTGTGTTAAGTGGGCAGTTGATAGTCCTAGAGTCATATGGGGTAGATGAGAGTCAGTCTGAGCCATAGTATTCTCTATATCTTATCTATGCTTTAAGGATTTTGCTGTTTTATGTTTTCTTTGCCGACTTCTCGATTTATTGTTTTGGTTCAAGGGAGTTCATTTGGGAGCTTTCGAGCTTAATATTGACTTAACTCAACTTGAACTAAAAGTTGCATCTAATGTTGAGGGGATTTGGATCTTACGCATTGTAATATAACTACATTGAGCCTTGATTTTTATCCTGCTATGACATGTTTACAATGCTTTACACCTTGCCATGACTTGTGCTTATTTGCTAGATTTATCATGACTTCATATGTGTAGCCTAGCTTTTGCCATGATAAGTTAATTAAAATTGCTCAACTTAAACTAAAACTTGTCATGTTAGCACTCGAGATTAGTCTTTCTTGAGCTATCCTTTTATGATTCATGCCATGTCAAATAAATTTGGGTAGAGTGATGAATCTATATTGAGCCTTAGAAAGAGCTGTTTTAGTCTCTTGGTGATGCATGAGTTAGTACAACTTGTTAAAAGGCAAAAAGATCTCTTTTGTGCGAAAAAACTGATCTCACCAATTCTCTCCTATGAGACGGCTTGCCATTGCACTTGGCATGAACTTAGGGGGAGTTTTGGGTGACCTAGACTATCTTCTTAAGCTTCTCGCTTGGAGTAGTCGCATAAGGCTTGAGGTCTAGCACATGATAAAACAAAAATCTGGTTGTCAACAACCTTGAATTTCAAAGATAATATATCATTTGTGCCCAAATTTGCTTAAAGCTATCAAAAGAATCAAGTACTTAACCAATGTTTCAATCTTGAGCTAATAGCACTCTTTTTGGTCTCAGTTTAAGCTTCTTAGTTCCGCTTAGCTTATTGACATGGCCTGCATCATCCTTGGATATCTCTAGCGAGACTTTGCTCATTGATGACTTGACTTGCTCACATAATGTACCTCATTTTTAGATTGTCATCTATGTGTTCTAGCTAGCTTATACATATCTTGTCATGATCTAGATAGCCTTTTATTAAGTTATGGCTTGGTGTATTACATGTTGGTCATTATGGATAATTCTCATGGCTCAAAATGCTTAAATAAACAAACTTGACCATTTTCATCCATTAACATGTCATATTCTCTCTATTGCATCTTGATCGTTTATTGCCAAAAGGGGAGAATAGAGAAGAAAAAGTCTGTGGGGAGCAGTTTAGAGCTTTGGAGATCAATTTGCTCTTTCAGGTTGTTGCTCTTGCGTTCTTACATCGACATGGTCATTAGCTTCATTTCATTTCTTGGACCATGTTGGTTTCTTCAAACTCAAACTCTTCTTAAAAGCTTTTTCTGGGTTTGTCAATATTCTCATCAAGGGGGAGATTGAGAGACCATGTGGTCGTGTCTCCATGAAAGTGATGAGTAATCGACAAAGGTTTTAGGTCAGTCGAGTTTGGTTTGTGTGGTCGGACCTTGTCGTTCGTGGTTCACGATTTTCGTGAAGTCATTCATTTGTCGGGAAAATCGAACGACCCGCGTGTTATGGGTGATACGATCGCAGGCGGTTGTACCGATTGGTAAATGGCGGTTGAAGAATTCGGAGAAGTTGTTTTTCGTGTTCGGTCTTCATTGGAAATCGGAACGACCGTAGTATTGGAGCAGATACGGCCGAGTGCGGTTGATCCATTGGTAACATGGCGGTTGTACCGATTGTATTGTGAGTTTCGCCATTTTGGTGATTTGAGTTTTGGGATAGGTCATATCCAGTGTGTTCATGCATATGTGTTGCATATTGCATGTTTGAGCTAACGTTAGGTCAAGTTGTGAAGAACTTGTTCCGGTTTCGTGTTTCTTGTGCGTGTGGCTGCAGGACGCCGAGCGGAGTCGTGGCGAGACACGGTGGATCGGACTAGGCGCAGTGGCGCCGAGGTCGAACGGTCGGGATGTGTCAAGACGACGTGGACTCGAGGTGGTTGCGGCGGCGGCGAGACAAGGAGCGTGAAGCTTCCCGGAAGGTGCGAATGGGCGAATCGGAATTCGCAAGGCCGCACAAGCGGGCGGCTCCGTTGGACTTAGCGGGCGAAGCGGGAGGAGACCCGTTAGCCAAGGCTATATAAAGGATTGGAGGGCTGCATGCCCTCTTGAGCACTTGGGTGGAATTAGGGTTTTAGAGTCAAAAGAGGCTTTGTGAGGTTGTTTCTCTTTTGCTCTTTAGTTGTTGAGAGTGGAGGTGTAGGCAGAGTAGTGCTCCCTGCTTGTCCCCTTCTTGGTTTCGTGTTCATCTCCTCTCATGAATAGATGAGTGTTGGTTCTTGAGTTGTGAGAGTGAGGAGATGGATTGAGCTTACATGTAATCATCCTCTGGTTCTAATGTCCATGCGTATGGGGATGTATCTATGTGTTTTTCGCTTTTGATTCAATGAATGAAATCAAGTTTGTCTCTCGAACTCTTGTTTTGTTCTTCGTGACTCCCATTTGATGATTTCTTGATTTTGTGAGTCTCTTGTTTGTTTCTTGTTGGGAAGCCTCAAAACGAGTTGTTCTGTGATGGGTTAGTGCCACAAGATCTTTTGATCGATTTCCCGAAGAGCAAACTTGGTTTAATTCTAAGATTTCAGTTTTGGGTTGTCTCGTTCTTCGTTCTTCCGTTTTTGGTTGATTCCTGAGATTTTGTGGTTGGATCTACTCAATCGTTTCTTGGAATAGGTTCCTAACATCCTTAGGAAGGTGTGTTCCAAATTTGGTCAAGTTTGGCCGCGTAGATCAAAAGTTACGTTGATTTTCGGTTTGAAACCCGAAGCGGATTTTGCTGTTCCAGACAATCGGATGAACAAGGCTTAACATGCGGTTATCTTGGGATGCGGTACAACCGCCGCTTACTATGGTTGTAGGCCGACTGCAGTACAACCGCCGCTTGTTCTAGGGTTGTACCGATTGTCCTGATTTGTTCAGAACTTCCTGTTTTTGTTTGCTGAGCTGTGGGGGTGAGGAGTGGATTCAACATAAGACTTCCTCGTGCTTAATCTTTGATCTTCATAGCTCTCATAGCTATTGGAGTGATTTACAAGTTGAATCCATTCTTTGCGAAAAAGATTAGGTGCTCCTATTCACCCCCCCTCTAGTCGCCTTTCCGGTCCTTCAACAAAACATCTGGTGGAGGTCACCCAATATGCCCACCGGCAATCGAGTGAAGGATGCAACCTAATTGTAACATCCCAACTGTGTAAACAGGGTTTGTTCAAATATAATTAAGGTGTAGAAATTAAAAAAATTTCTCACACCTTGAAAACCCCTAAACGCTCATGTAATTCTTGTCCAAGAGTTGTGTAATCCAAAAACACAAAGCTCTTGTTGACCAAAAGTCAAACTCATTTTCCAATTGTCTAAATCTTGTGCCAAACATTTGGATTATATTTTCCTTGGTCCCAAAAACTGCTGTGGGACCCCTCTGAAAAATATCCCAAGATGTAAAACTTGTTTGATAAATTTTGGAGGTAAAACAAATCCTTGAACAACCTTCATGAATTTCCTGAGAAAAATGCATTGCATAATAACCTCTGGAAATTTTATGCAAGGTTAATCTCATTGTCAGTAAGCTCCAGTTAAAATTTCATCAAATTTGGAGTTCATTTGCTATCTCAAATAATTCTGCTAAGTTTCAGCTGTTAAAAACTAAATTTAAAAGCCTACACTGTTCCTTGGGCTAGCCACTTTGCAAAGCTGGTCCAGCCCAACCGTGTCTGCACCCAACAGACCTCCTCTCCATTTGATCAGGTCGCACTGCGTT
The DNA here is from genome assembly GCA_036346405.1 of Phyllostachys edulis. NCBI lineage: Eukaryota > Viridiplantae > Streptophyta > Magnoliopsida > Poales > Poaceae > Phyllostachys > Phyllostachys edulis. The sequence goes on from CM070553.1 coordinate 46,567,390, forward strand.
GGATTTACATCCAACCGCCACGACCTCCTCCGCGTCAACACCGCAAAGACCTCCTCGCCTCATCAAGGTCATAGCCGTTGGATCAAAGATCCACGGTCATGACCTCCCCGTGTTAAATCTCAAAAACCTCCACGGGTTGTCAAACCACTTGACATCCCACCTTGTTGAGGTCGTGGCCCTTGGATCCAAGATCTATGGCCATGACCTCCCTCACCGTTAAACTAAGCAAACCTCCCACCTAAACGAGGTCGTGAACTGCTGGATCGAGATCCAGCGACCCACGACCTCCCTCAAAATATCCAACAAGACAAGACCTCCCCTATCTCGTGTTGTGTACCGTTGATTAAAATCCACTGGTCACGACCTCCTCCTTGTCTTATGCGCATCAGATCTCACAAGACGTGAGGTCGTTGTTCTTAGATCTAAATCTAACGGTCATGACCTCCTTGTGTGTTGTGCAAGCTCAAGACCTCCTTTGCGCCACGCCGAGGCTCAGACCTCCTGTTTTGATCACCACCGTTGGATCAAAATCCAAAGGTCTTGACCTCCCGCGCTTCACGCAAAGCCTCGAGACCTCCCTTTGGTTGTGCGTCCCTGATTTAAATCCTAAGGCCATGACCTCCCTCATGTTCTTAGCTCATGTGCGGTTAAGACCTCACAGGAGGTCCGCACCGTTGGATTGAGATCCAACGCTTTGGACCTCCTGTCCCATTTTCCCACGTGCGCTTACACATTAAGGAAATCGTGAGGCCATGACCTCCCCATCCTCGATCGTGTGGCTGGGACCTCCTCCCAGTCACTTAAAACATAACGGTTCAAACTTAAAATCCGAGGGCCAGGACCTCCCCATCCACGTAATCCAACGGTGGATGTGAGGTCCTGTTCTTCTTCTACCTTGGGCACGCGTGCAGGCCGTGGCAGTGGGCAAAGTCAGAGCCTTGTCATTTCCAACGGCTCTGCCCTGCAAGCATTAAATGCATGTCAGCCCTTTCTGCACCTAGGCCACGCCCTGTCGCAACCTACCCTGTCCCATCAATCGTGTCCAAGCTCAGGACCTCCCATGGACCTCCCCATGGGCTAAGCTCACCATGAGCTTAACCCGTGGTGCAGGACCTCTGTGCCATTGGTATAAGTTCCCTCGAGCTCCCCTTTGGCTTCTTTTACACACTTGGAGCTTGCCATGCCCGTGCTTGGCTGAGCTCCTACCTCCACTGATCTCCACTCTTGGAAACCATTGTTGAGAAGCTCGGAGCCCTCGGTGGCACAGTGTTCCAGTGGCTCCCTCTCAACCTCTAGCTCATTTTAAGCTCCCCCAAAGTCTCCTGAGTTGAACCTAACTCGTTGTTAGGTTGACATTTTCAGGAGTGGGCTAGTGGAGCTTGAAGCGTGGAGTTGGAGCTTGGGCTTGAAGCAGCAGAGCCTCCCATCTTCTCCAACTCAGGCCATCACCATCCTCGACCTCCCCGGCACCTTTAGGACCTCCAGGTAAACCTCCTGATAGTCCTTTAGCGCTGGGCACCCGCATGTATGCTGCTGCGGAGCTTTCATTGAGCACACGCTTGAATGTCACGCGGAGCTTCCCTTTTGCATTTTGGATTTTGCCGTGTGCTTGCCTTCGTTGTCCTCTCGGCTCGCCCGGCGTTCAAGCCGTCGCCGCCCGCCGAGAGGAGGTCCATTGGTGCGCATGGTTATTGCGGACCCAACGGTACCATTGGATATCGCCGGCGAGGTCTGTATCGCCGGCGATGACCACGTCTTTGAACCCGGGTCGTTGTCGGACAAAACGGCAGCGCCGTTGTCGTTTTTAGGACAAAGATTTGCCGAGTTTAATGCGTTCATTAGTGCTCAAATCATTGAAATCATTGGCGTGTCTTAACTGCTCTTAACCCTGTCCCCTTGCGCGCATTTAAGACCTCCGCGCGGACCTCCTCGTTGTCCCGCTGCATTTATCCTTGTCCAAACATCGCAGGCGTCGCGAGCTCTGGGACGCCCATGACCTCCTCCGAGGAGATCCGAGCGCCCAAGACCTCCCCTTGCGCTTATCGTGGCCGTCCAGACCTCCCTGGAGGTCTGTGACGTTAGGACCTCCCCTTAGGACCTCCCCTAGGTTATCTCAGCCGTTCATGACCTCCCCGGGTAGATCTTGGTAGTTTAGATCTTCCTTTGGAAGATCTCAACCGTTGAGGACCTCCCCCCATCGTTGTGGTCCGTTGGATTCCCCATCTACGGCCACGACCTCCCCTCACCTCGCTCAAGCGCGCTGCTAGGAGGTCCATGACCTCTGGACCTCTTGAGCACGTGCGTGCTGTTCACCTGGGAGGTCTGAGCCGTTAGATCTAAGATCTGTGGCTCACGTCCTCCCTTGTATTTCTGGTTTTAGAAATTCCAGTGAACTCTTTAGTATAAACTGAAAAAGGTAATAACTTCAAAATTTCATATCTAATTCATTCTAAATCCAAATGAGGTCATTCAAATTGTGTTAGCTCTGTCTTGAACTTGACTTTAATCCTAAAATGATTGTAAGTTGAGTTCAGCTTCAGAGCACAGTTTTGCCATTAGATTTTAAAACTCACTTTAAATATACACTCAAATTAATGCTTAACTTGTAAAATATATAACTAATACTCTGTAGATTATTTGTGGGCGAGACCGACTTTGTTGGTTTCCTCTATTAATGAACTCACTGTGAAAATTAGTTTTGAGCATGTTATGTTATAAAATGAGGACTTGTGCATTATAATTTTGTTCAAGTTCTTGTTTTTGAAAATTTGTAGCAAGTGCATGATAGCTCCAAATGGGATGAACTCAATTGTGTTATTCATCTCATGAGGTGCTGGCTTTGCAGTAAAAATCTCAGCATCACCACTTTTCTAGAAAATGTTGCCTCATAATTAAATTAGTGAATAGTGCAGTTTGGTATTTTTAGGGCTGAGCAGAATTGTTTTGCTCATATCTTTTGCATTGAGAATCCAAATCCATTGGTTCTTGTTGCTAAATTCCCTAAAAATCACCCTCTTGCTGCTGTAGAAATTTCAGAGTATTTGGAGTTCGTTTGCTGTGCTGTCCTTGATTACTTTAAATCGTTCTTATTGATTCTTTATCGCTTTTTCCGTTAGGTTTCGACATTTGTGGTAATCCCGAGAGTGACCCTCTGCCACAACTTGAGCAAGATCAGCAAGGCAAGCAGTTTGATCATATCCCCTCTAACGTCCCATTACTTTAAAGGTTAATATATTGTTTTACTTCTATGTATGCATGCTACTTTGTGTTAAATGTCGCTAGTAATCCTATAGTTGCATAATCTGTAGGAGTTGTTTATCCTCTACTACCAATGAGCCTAGGTTATTTGCTGTGGTGCGAGCTCGTTGGATGAGCTCTTATCACTTAGTAGTTGCGTTTTCTCTTTGCTTAGACATGCTTAGTAACGGTAGTAATGGGCGATCATCGACTTAGTCGATGGTCTTGATCACTCAAAACTGATTATTACTCCTATATGTCCAGCACTTGTGCTTCGATTAATTTGTAAAATCAAAAACTGAAAATAAAAGATTGATTTAGACTTGGGCATATTGGATGGATGGTGCGGTTTTTGGAATGTGGTGGTATGCAGGTCCCTAAGGACCAAGTACTTGGGTCACTAAGCCAAGCGCTTTGCGTGCTAACCACACGAGGGGATATGGGACCTCTCTTGACTAAGTACTTTGGAAGGTGTTAATTATGAGCTGGTCGGTGGGTGTTTAAAAATAAAATGTGTGTGTGTGTGGGAAGGGAGCATTGGCACCGGTTAGGCTGTCTAATGTGTCCTTGTCCCGTGGGAAGCGGCTCGTAATTAGCATCGCCCATTGGAAATGTCTCGTAGGACTTAGCCGTGCTTAAGCATACCAAAGGTAGTGTGCTTTAAGGAAAGGCGATCCGACGTGTGGGTACATTGGTACACCCCGCAGGTTAAAACTATTGAATAGCCTCGCCCTAGGTTATGGACATGCTTGGTAAGGTCGTTCAAGACTAGTCTCAACCATTTAATTAAAACTTGATGGGTTGGTATGAATGGATGTTCATGCTATTGTTGTGGTGACTTGGGTTAGTCACTTCGTGTTGATCTTGTTGTTGTTACTATGTTACTATCTCATTGTTATTTCAACAATTAAAATGCTTTGCCAAATTGCTTTCAATCTATTATGTTATTGCAAATGAAACTTGCTTTATGCTAAAATGAGTCCAAAGCCTCATCCACTTAAATAAAGCTTGCATGTAGCTATTTATAGTTCTGTTATCTCACACGTAAGTCTTGCGGAGTACTTTATGTACTCATCCGCGTGGTTGTGGCATTTTTGTGGCTTTTGTTGCAGAGGAAGAAGGGAGCTCCTTGAGCCTCTCTTTTGTGCTACGTGTTGCGCTTTCTTGACGACTAGCTTGGCGGTCGGTCAGATGCCTAGGGTTAAGGCACACCGATTGGCTTTGTGTTATAGCCATCTTTATGGCACTTTTGCTTCATTGTTATTTTTAGTAGTTCTTGTTGTTATTTGGCCGAAGGCCTCTTTTGTAATAACCTATTCCTTATTAATCTTAACTTCTGGTTTGTTGCTTGTACTATGTGTTGTATGGAATGGATACACTCTTTTGTTGTGAGGTATGTATCTTGCATTCGGGAGTATACATCTCTCGAGACTGGGTTTATTTGGTTGATAATACTAGGGTCAATTGGATGACTAAGTATTATGAGCTTAATAAATCCGGGTGCTCACAAAAGTTGGTATCAGAGCTATACTGACCGTAGTAACGCAAGCTTGGTCATCTTTAGGATATTTTTGAAAACCTAATTTCAAAGTGTCAAATTAGTTTTGAAAGCTTAAGAAAATTCTCAGATTTTACTCCTCATCTATCTTAGCTTTCTCTTCTCATCTCACTCTAATTTGAGTTTTAAAAGTTGTTTTCCTCTCTTCCCTTCTGCAAAATAGTCGTTATCGATTAATTTGGTTTTGGATAACTTATGAGAGTCCTAAATTTGAAATCTTGGCTGCCTTTTGGTGAAGAATAGAAGTGTTTGGAGCGAAATACAAATCTGGAATTTTGGACAGCCAACAAGTATTTCAGGGCAGCAAGCACAAGTCAGGAATTAGGGTAGAAAATGAGAGGTTAAATCAACTAAAATTTGTGGGAATAAAAGGGTAAGATGTGATACTAGTTAGCTAAGTATCTAACACTTATTTCGCTGCATTAACCTTGCCCTCTAATAGTTTTAGATCTCATCTTACAATCTGATTTTTAATCTTCTCGATCAATTACTCGTTCATTCAATACGGGTTAGTTGAGTTGAGAAGTTGAGCCTTGCTTTTGGTGTTTCTTGGCTGTTTTAGAGTCTTTTAGAAGCTTCTAAAGTTGATTTACTCGCTGTTTTGGCTTTCGCTTAGGGTGATATTCCATTCCCTAGTCGATCGCTTTTGCTTCTTTTAAAGGCTTTGTTTTTCGAGTCTAGTTGCTAACCAAAATTTCTTGTAACAGATGGCGGGACTTTTCGTAGCGGCCAAGGCGGCCACTGGTCCGGACGAGGAGCTTCCTCCTCCTCCGACCATGGCCGAGGTTCTTCTTCAGATCGGCGCAACCGCTGGATGACAGAGAGTTTCTATCGACGCCATCGCGCAACACCACCGCACTTACCGGAGCTTCAGATCCGGGCAAGGGAACGCCCATCACCGCGTGGAGGACTCGCGGAGTTTCTTCGTACTTAGCCCCTACCTTTTCCCCGGTCGAGGACCCGTTGGATGCGGACGATTGGCTTCGTGCTCGTGGAGCGAAGCTCAAGATCGCGCAGATGCCAGGAGCACGAGAAGGCGCTGCGTCAGATCGCACCGTTGGAGGGTGCAGCTTTGTCATGGTGGGAGAGCTTTCTCGCCATGCAGCCCGCAGACCACACCGTCTCTTGGGAGGAGTTTCAGACGCCTTCCGTCGGGCTCACATCCTCGCGGCTTGATGGAGATCAAGAAGCAAGAGTTTCTTGCGCTCAAGCAAGAGCGTAGCTCAGCCATGGAGTATGTCTACGAGTTTAACCATCTAGCTCGTTATGCTCCTGAGGATGTGGCCACTGATATGGCTAAGGTGCCAAGTTCAGCGTGGCTTGTCCGAGGAGTGAAGGACAAGCTATCCATTGTCGACTTTCACGATTTCCGGACCTTGGTCGACAAGGCCATAGTCGTGAGCATGCGGCTCGAGAGCTTATGGACTCCATAGCGCAAGTGGGAGGCCCATAAGTCATCCAGGCGATTCCTCGTCCCCGCTTGAGGCGGCCTCAGGGTACCAGCCTCATTCTTGGCACCCCGAGGTTACTCGCCTTGTTCCTCGCTCATCGCAGTCGTGTCTCGATCACGTGCACTGCGAGTCGCCAGAGCGCCCTCGCAACCCAGTGCCGGGTCACATGCTTCTCATGCAACCGTAGGGGCATTATGCGAACCAATGCCCTAAGAAGATAGAGCAGCCCTCGCCCTAATGGAGGACGCGGGGCCGAGGTGGTGCATCGCAGACCGTAAGATCGCCCGGCTACCCAAGGCGTGGGTAGTGGTCGCGTCAACACCGCCACCGCAGAGGAGGCTCGGGAGGCACCCGACGTCGTGCTAGGTACACTTTTCGTTAACTCTCACCCGCCATCGTCTTGTTTGATTCAGAGCATCTCATTCCTTTGTTTCGAGTCTTTTCTTTGCTGTTGGAGAGCTTCTTTTCTCTCCATTGTCGGTCCCGCTTACTCATTCGCTCTCTGGTTCGGAGTTGAGAGTGAATCTGAGTGTAGGATGTTCCTATCGAGATCGAGGGGTAGGTTTCTTAGCAAACCTTATCCTTCTCCATTCATGAGTCTTGATGTGATTCTTGGCATGGATTGGTTGTCCCAAAGACATGGAGCAAATCGATTGCGCCAGAAGCTCATCTCTATCTAGTCCCTCCATGGCGAGTTGTTCGCCCAAGTCGCTAGGTCCGCATCTCTTGGCGCTTGAAGCGAAGCCCGCCTAGATATTAGCGAAGTCCCAACAGTTTGTGACTTTGTTGATGTCTTTCCCGCAGATCTTCGGGAATGCCACCGCTCGAGACCTCGAGTTTGTCATTGAGTTGGCTCCGCACCGCCCCTATCTCAAAGAGGCCTTATCGGATGCCACCGAACGAGTTGGTGGAGTTGAAGAAGCGATTAAGTGAGCTGCAAGAGAAGGGTTTCATCCGCCCTAGCTCATCTCCTTGGGGTTGTCCGGCAATCTTCGTAAAGAAGAAGGACGGTACTTTTGCGCATGTCGTTGATTACCGCCCACTTAATGAAGTGACTGAGAAGAACAAGTATCCATTGCCCGATCGACGATCTCTTCGATCAATTAACTGGAGCTCGAAGTTTTCTCCAAGATTGATTTGAGAGTGGGATATCATCGAGTTCGGATTCGACCGAGGATATTCCAAAGACGGCGTTTCTACTCGCCACGGCTTGTATGAGTACACCGTCATGTCATTCGGCTTAACCAATGCTCTGCTTTGTTCATGAACCTCATGAATTCGGTATTCATGGAGTATTTGGATAAGTTTGTCGTGGTCTTCATCGATGATATTCTTATCTACTCCAAGAACGATGAGGAACATGCCGAGCATCTGAAGCTTGTGTTAGGCAAGTCTGCGTGAGCACCACCAGACGTGAAGTTCACAAGTGTGCATTCGGTTGAAGGAAGTGTCTTTCTTAGGCCACGTTCTTTCGGCGCAGAGGCGAGCCGTTGACCCTAGCAAGGTCAGCGATGTTCTTTCATGGAGTCACCGCTTCGGTCACCGATGTACGGAGTTTTCTCGGTTTAGCGGGATATTATCGCCGCTTATCGAGAACTTCTCCAAAATCGCTGGCCGATGACGGAGTTGCTCAAGAAGGACAAGAAGTTCGTGTGGTCCGCTGAGTGTGAGGAAAGTTTCCAAATACTCAAAAAGCGTTTGACCACCGCCTCCGTTCTTGTTCTTCCCGATATCCATCGGCTTCGATATCTTTTGCGACGCTTCTCGTCGAGGCCTCGGTTGTGTCCTTATGCAAGAAGGCAAGGTAGTGGCCTATGCATCAAGGCAATTGAGACCTCATGAGCTCAACTATCCTACCCATGACTTGGAGTTAGCTGCTGTGATTCATGCACTTAAGATCTGGCGACATTACCTAATCAGAATCGTAGAAGTGTATTCGGATCACAAAAGCTTAAAGTACTTGTTCACACAAACTGACCAACCTCGTGCAAAGGAGATGGTTGGAGTTGATCAAGGACTATGATATGGGTATTCACTACCATCGGGCAAGGCTAATGTCGCTCCGATGCGCTTAGTCGCAAAGCGCATTGCAATGCCTTGTTGTCCAGGAGCTTCACCGCTCTTCCGAAGAATTTCAGTTGTCTCAACTTGAGTTTTGTTGAGCATGGTTCTTCATTGCCTTGGTTGTGCAACCAACCTTGGTGGAACGGATCAAGTCCGCCAGAGTCGGATGTTGGAGTGAGCCACATCAAGGAGAATGTCAAGAACGGAACAACCAAGTGCTTTTTCGAGGATGAGCATGGTGTTGTGAGGTTCGCAACGCCTTGTGGTTCCAAAGGACATGGAATTGCGGAATTTAATCCTCCATGAAGCCCATGATTCGCTTTTTATCCATTCATCCCGGCCACAAAGATGTATCAAGATCTCCGCCAGAGATTTTGGTGGACCCGAATGAAGAGGGAGATCGCGGTTCGTTGTCGAAAAGCGACGATGTCGTCAAATGTCAAGGCCGAACATCGGCGTCGCCAGATCGCTTCACCTTTGCCGTTCTCGAGTGGAAGTGGATTCAATCGAATGGATTTCATCACCGGTCTACCCACGCCCCGAAGAAGAATGATGCCATTTGGGTCGCCATCGATCGATTGACTAAGGTGGCACATTTCTTCCGTCAAGACCGACCTTCGTAGGTCTTTTGGCGAACTCTATATCGCCAAGATCGTGAGTTTGCACGGTGTCAAGACGATTGTGTCGGATCGTGGATCCTTTTCACGCCTCGCTTTTGGCATAGCTTGCAAGAGGCTATGGGCACCGTCTTACCTTTAGCACGGCATTTCACCCCAAACCGATGGTCGACCGAGAGGGTCAACCAAGTTTTGGAAGACATGCTTCGTGCTTGTGTCCTTTCATATGGGAAGCATTGGGAGAAATGCTTGCCATTCGCCGAAGTTTTCTTATAACAACAACTTTCAGCCGGTCTCAGATGGCACCTTTTGAGGCCTTATACGGAGAAAGTGTAGGACCCGCTGAACTGGAGAAACCGTGAGAGACCTCTCTTTGGCCGGACTCAATCAATGAGGCCGAGCGCCAAGTCCAAATTTTATTCGTGGAGCTGCTATGCAGCTCAATCCAGCAAAAGAGCTATGCGGATCGCCGCCGACGTGAGTTGCATTTTGAGCCTAATGACTTTGTTTATCTCAAAGTCTCTCCTTTGAAGGGCCATCAACGTTTGGCGCCAAGGGCAAGTTGGCTCTCGACATGTCGGTCCTTACCGCGCTATCGAGAAGAAGGAGCTGTTGCCTATAAGTTGGAGTTGCCACTGCACTTGAGGGGGTACATGATGTTTTCCATGTGTCCCGGCTTAAGAAGTGCCTCCGTGTTCCAAGCGAGGAAGCTCGCTGGAAACTCTCGATGTTCAGAAGATTTGACCTATCGCGAGCACCTGCTCACAGACTCGATGAGTCTGAACGAAGGACAAGGAATAAGACCATCAAGTTCCTTAAAGTTCAGTGGTCGAACCATTCTGAGGATGAGGCTACTTGGGAAAGAGAAGATCGTCTGCGTGCGGACTATCCATCTTTCTTTACCGAGTGAGCCAAATCTCGGGACGAGATTTTTGTAAGGGGGGGAGATTTTGTAACATCCCAACTGTGTAAACAGGGTTTGTTCAAATATAATTAAGGTGTAGAAATTAAAACTTTTTCTCACACCTTGAAAACCCCTAAACGCTCATGTAATTCTTGTCCAAGAGTTGTGTAATCCAAAAACACAAAGCTCTTGTTGACCAAAAGTCAAACTCATTTTCCAATTGTCTAAATCTTGTGCCAAACATTTGGATTATATTTTCCTTGGTCCCAAAACTGCTGTGGGACCCTCTGAAAAATATCCCAAGATGTAAAACTTGTTTGATAAATTTTGGAGGTAAAACAAATCCTTGAACAACATTCATGAATTTCCTGAGAAAAATGCATTGCATAATAACCTCTGGAAATTTTATGCAAGGTTAATCTCATTGTCAGTAAGCTCCAGTTAAAATTTCATCAAATTTGGAGTTCATTTGCTATCTCAAATAATTCTGCTAAGTTTCAGTTGTTAAAAACTAAATTTAAAAGCCTACATTGCTCCTTGGGCTAGCCACTTTGCAAAAGTGGTCCAGCCCAACCGTGTTCCGCACCCCAGCCAGACCTCCTCTCCACCTTGATCAAAGTCGCAGCCTGCTGGATTTACATCCAACCGCCACGACCTCCTCCGCGTCAACACCGCAAAGACCTCCTCGCCTCATCAGTCATAGCCGTTGGATCAAAGATCCACGGCCATGACCTCCCCCGTGTTAAATCTCAAAACCTCCACGGGTTGTCAAACCACTTGACATCCCACCTTGTTGAGGTCGTGGCCCTTGGATCCAAGATCCATGGCCATGACCTCCCTCACCGTTAAACTAAGCAAACCTCCCATTTAAACGAGGTCAGAACTGCTGGATCGATCCAATGCCCACGACCTCCCTCAAAATATCCAAACAAGACAAGACCTCCCCTATCTCGTGTTGTGTACCGCTGATTAAAAATCCTGATCACGACCTCCTCCTTGTCTTATGCGCATCGATCTCCTCACAAGACGTGAGGTCGTTGCCCTTAGATCTAAATCTAACGGCCATGACCTCCCTTGTGTGTTGTGCAAGCTCAAGACCTCCTTTGCGCCACGCCATGAGGCTCAGACCTCCCTGCTTTTGATCACCACCGTTGATCAAAATCCAAAGGTCTTGACCTCCTCGCTTCACGCAAAGCCTCGACCTCCCTTTGGTAAAGGCCCTGATTTAAATCCTAAGGCCATGACCTCCCCTCATGTTCTTAGCTCATGTGCGGTTAAGACTCACAGAGGTCCGCACTGCTGATTGAGATCCAACGCTTTGGACCTCCCTGTCCCATTTTCCCCGCGGCGCTACACATTAAGGAAATCGTGAGGCCATGACCTCCCCATCTCGATCGTGTGGTGGGACCTCCTCCCACCACTTAAAACATAACGGTTCAAACTTAAAATCTGAGGGTCAGACCTCCCCATCCACGTAATCCAACGGTGGATGTGAGGTCCTCGTTCTTCTTCTACCTTGGGCACGCGTGCAGCCGTGGCGATGGGCAAAGTCGAGCCTTGTCATTTCCAACGGCTCGCCTCGCAAGCATTAAATGCATGTCACCCTTTTCGCACCTAGGCCACGCCTCGTCGCAACCTACCTGCCCCATCAATCGTGTCCAAGCTCAGACCTCCCATGGACCTCCCATGGGCTAAGCTCACCATGAGCTTAACCTGTGGTGCAGACCTCTGTGCCATTGGTATAAGTTCCTCGAGCTCCCCTTTGGCTTCTTTTACACACTTGAGCTTGCCATGCCCGTGCTTGGCCGAGCTCCTACCTCCACCGATCTCCACTCTTGGCCGCCATTGTTGAGAAGCTCTCGAGCCCTCGGTGGCACAGTGTTCCAAAGGGCTCCCTCTCAACCTCTAGCTCATTTTAAGCTCCCCAAAGTCTCTCGAGTTGAACCTAACTCGTTGTTAGGTTGACATTTTCAGAGTGGGCTAGTGGAGCTTGAAGCGTGGAGTTGGAGCTTGGGCTTGAAGCAGCAGAGCCTCCCATCTTCTCCAACTCGTGCCATCACCATCCTCGACCTCCCGGCACCTTCAGACCTCCTGTAAACCTCCCGATAGTCCTTAGCTACTGGCACCCAGATGTATGTCAGTCATGAGCTTTCATTGAGCACACGCTGAATGTCGCGCTGAGCTTCCTTTTGCATTTTGATTTTGCCGTGTGCTTGTTTCGTTGTCCTCTCGGGCCATGGCTCAAGGCCGCCGCCGCTGCCGAGAGGAGGTCCATTGCGCATGGTTATTGCGGACCCAACGGTACCATTGATATCGCCGGCGAGGTCTCAGATCGCCGCGATGACCACGTCTTTGAACCCGGTCGTTGTCGGACAAAACGGCAAGGCCGTTGTCGTTTTAGGACAAAGATTTGCCGAGTTTAATGCGCTCATTAGTGCTCAAATCATTGAAATCATTGGCGTGTCTTAACCGCTCTTAACCCCGCCCCTTGCGCGCATTTAAGACCTCCGCGCTGACCTCCTCGTTGTCCCCGCCAAGATTTATCCTTGTCCAAACACGCAGGGCGTCGCGAGCTCGGGACGCCCATGACCTCCTCCGAGGAGATCCGAGCGCCCAAGACCTCCCTTGCGCCTATCGTGGCCGCCTGCACCTCCTCGGAGGTCTGTGGACGTTAGGACCTCCCTTAGGACCTCCCTAGGTTATCTCACTGCTCATGACCTCCCCGGGTAGATGTTGGTAGTTTAGATCTTCCTTGGAAGATCTCAACCGCTGAGGACCTCCCCATCGCTAGGTCCGCTGATTCCCCATCTACGGCCACGACCTCCCTCACCTCGCTCAAGTGCTGCTGCTAGGAGGTCCATGACCTCTCGACCTCTTGAGCACGCAAGCAGCTGTTGTTCACTGGGAGGTCTCGAGCCGTTAGATCTAAGATCTGTGGCTCACGCCCTCCCTTGTATTTCTGGTTTTAGAAATTCCAGTGAACTCTTTAGTATAAACTGAAAAAGGTAATAACTTCAAAATTTCATATCTAATTCATTCTAAATCCAAATGAGGTCATTCAAATTGTGTTAGCTCTGTCTTGAACTTGACTTTAATCCTAAAATGATTGTAAGTTGAGTTCAGCTTCAGAGCACAGTTTTGCCATTAGATTTTAAAACTCACTTTAAATATGCACTCAAATTAATGCTTAACTTGTAAAATATATAACTAATACTCTGTAGATTATTTGTGGGCCAGACCGACTTTGTTGGTTTCCTCTATTAATGAACTCACTGTGAAAATTAGTTTTGAGCATGTTGCGGTTATAAAAATGAGGACTTGTGCATTATAATTTTGTTCAAGTTCTTGTTTTTGAAAATTTGTAGCAAGTGCATGATAGCTCCAAATGGGATGAACTCAATTGTGTTATTCATCTCATGAGGTGCTGGCTTTGCAGTAAAAATCTCAGCATCACCACTTTTCTAGAAAATGTTGCCTCATAATTAAATTAGTGAATAGTGCAGTTTGGTATTTTTAGGGCTGAGCAGAATTGTTTTGCTCATATCTTTTGCATTGAGAATCCAAATCCATTGGTTCTTGTTGCTAAATTCCCTAAAAATCACCCTCTTGCTGCTGTAGAAATTTCAGAGTATTTGGAGTTCGTTTTCTGTGCTGTCCTTGATTACTTTAAATCGTTCTTATCGATTCTTTATCGCTCCGTTAGGTTTCGACATTTGTGGTAATCCCGAGAGTGACCCTCTGCCACAACTTGAGCAAGATCAGCAAGGCAAGCAGTTTGATCATATCCCCTCTAACGTCCCATTACTTTAAAGGTTAATATATTGTTTTACTTCTATGTATGCATGCTACTTTGTGTTAAATGTCGCTAGTAATCCTATAGTTGCATAATCTGTAGGAGTTGTTTATCCTCTACTACCAATGAGCCTAGGTTATTTGTTGTGGTCCGAGCTCGTTGGATGAGCTCTTATCACTTAGTAGTTGCATTTTCTAACTGCTTAGACATGCTTAGTAACGGTAGTAATGGGCCATCATCGACTTAGTCGATGGTCTTGATCACTCAAAACTGATTATTACTCCTATATGTCCAGCACTTGTGCTTCGATTAATTTGTAAAATCAAAACTGAAAATAAAAGATTGATTTAGACTTGGGCATATTGGATGGATGGTGCGGTTTTGGAATGTGGTGGTATGCCCGGGTCCCTAAGGACCGAGTACTTGGGTCACTAAGCCAAGCGCTTTATGTGCTAACCACACGAGGGGATATGGGACCTCTCTTGACTAAGTACTTTGGAAGGTGTTAATTATGAGCTGGTCGGTGGGTGTTTAAAAATAAAATGTGTGTGTGTGGTGTGGGAAGGGAGCATTGGCAGACCGGTTAGGCTGTCTAATGTGTCCTTGTCCCCGTGGGAAGCGGCTCGTAATTAGCATCGTCCATTGGAAATGTCTCGTAGGACTTAGCCGCAGTGCATACCAAAGGTAGTGTGCTTTAAGGAAAGGCGGTCTGACGTGTGGGTACATTGGTACACCCCTGCAGGGTTAAAACTATTCGAATAGCCTCGTCCTAGGTTATGGACATGCTTGGTAAGGTCGTTCAAGACTAGTCTCAACCATTTAATTAAAACTTGATGGGTTGGTATGAATGGATGTTCATGCTATTGTTGTGGTGACTTGGGTTAGTCACTTCCAGGTTGATCTTGTTGTTGTTACTATGTTACTATCTCGTTGTTATTTCAACAATTAAAATGCTTTGCCAAATTGCTTTCAATCTATTATGTTATTGCAAATGAAACTTGCTTTATGCTAAAATGAGTCCAAAGCCTCATCCACTTAAATAAAGCTTGCATGTAGCTATTTATAGTTCTGTTATCTCACACGTAAGTCTTGCGGAGTACTTTATGTACTCATCTGCCCGTGGTTGTGGCATTTTTGTGGCTTTTGTTGCAGAGGAAGAAGGGGAGCTCCTTGAGCCTCTCTTTTGTGCTACGTGTTGCAGTTTCTTCGACGACTAGCTTGGCGGTCCGGTCAGATGCCTAGGGGTTAAGGCACACTGATTGGCTTTGTGTTATAGCCATCTTTATGGCACTTTTGCTTCCGCTGTTATTTTTAGTAGTTCTTGTTGTTATTTGGCCAGAAGGCCCCTCTTTTGTAATAACCTATTCCTTATTAATCTTAACTTCTGGTTTGTTGCTTGTACTATGTGTTGTATGGAATGGATACACTCTTTTGTTGTGAGGTATGTATACTGCATTCTGGGGAGTATACATCTCTCGAGACTGGGTTTATTTGGTTGATAATACTAGGGTCAATTGGATGACTAAGTATTATGAGCTTAATAAATCCGGGTGCTCTCAAAAGTTGGTATCAGAGCTATACTGACCGTAGTAACGCAAGCTTGGTCGTCTTTAGGATATTTTTGAAAACCTAATTTCAAAGTGTCAAATGAGTTTTGAAAGCTTAAGAAAATTCTCAGATTTTACTCCTCATCTATCTTAGCTTTCTCTTCTCATCTCACTCTAATTTGAGTTTTAAAAGTTGTTTTCCTCTCTTCCCTTCTGCAAAATAGTCGTTATCGATTAATTGGGTTTTGGATAACTTATGAGAGTCCTAAATTTGAAATCTTGGCTGCCTTTTGGTGAAGAATAGAAGTGTTTGGAGCCGAAATACAAATCTGGAATTTTTGGACAGCCAACAAGTATTTCAGGGCAGCAAGCACAAGTCAGGAATTAGGGTAGAAAATGAGAGGTTAAATCAACTAAAATTTGTGGGAATAAAAGGGTAAGATGTGATACTAGTTAGCTAAGTATCTAACACTTATTTCGCTGCATTAACCTTGCCCTCTAATAGTTTTAGATCTCATCTTACAATCTGATTTTTAATCTTCTCGATCAATTACTCGCTCATTCAATACGGGTTAGTTGAGTTGAGAAGTTGAGCCTTGCTTTTGGTGTTTCTTGGCTGTTTTAGAGTCTTTTAGAAGCTTCTAAAGTTGATTTACTCGCTGTTTTGGCTTTCGCTTAGGGTGATATTCCATTCCCTAGTCGATCGCTTTTGCTTCTTTTAAAGGCTTTGTTTTTCGAGTCTAGTTGCTAACCAAAATTTCTTGTAACAGATGGCGGACGACGACTCAGAGCGGCCAAGGTTGGCCACCTGGTCCGGACGAGGAGCTTCTCCTCCTCCGACCATGGCCGAGGTTCTTCTTCAGATCGAAGCAACTGCGCGGATGATGGAGAGTTCTATCGACGCCATCATCGCGCAACACCACCGCACTTACCGGAGCTTCAGGATCCGGGCAAGGGAACGCCCATCACCGCGTGGAGGACTCGTGGAGTTTCTTCGCATCAGCCCCTACCTTTCCCCGGTCGAGGACCCGTTGGATGCGGACGATTGGATTCGTCTGGTGGAGCGAAGCTCGCGATCGCGCAGATGCCGGAGCACGAGAAGGCGCTGTTCAGATCGCACCGGTGGAGGGTGCAGCTTTGTCATGGTGGGAGAGCTTTCGCCATGCAGCCCGCAGACCACACCGCCTCTTGGGAGGAGTTTCAGATCGCCTTCCGTCGGGCTCACATCCTCGCCGGCTTGATGGAGATCAAGAAGCAAGAGTTTCTTGCGCCAAGCAAGAGCGAGCTCACCATGGAGTATGTCTACGAAGTTTAACCATCTAGCTCGTTATGCTCCCCGAGGATGTGGCCACCGATATGGCTAAGCAAGCCAAGTTCAGCGTGGCTTGTCCGAGGAGCTGAAGGACAAGCTATCCATTGTCGACTTTCACGATTTCCGCACCTTGGTCGACAAGGCCATAGTCACGAAAGCATGCGGCTCGAGAGCTTATGGACTCCCAAGCGCAAGTGGAGGCCCATAAGTCATCCAGGCAGTTCCTCCTCCCCCGCTTGGGCAGCCTCTGGGTACCGGTCTCATTCTTCGCACCCCGAGGTTACCGCCTTATTCTCGCTCATCGCAGCCGTGGTCTCACCACGCACTGCGAGTCACAGAGCGGCCCTCGCAACTCAGTACCGCCGGGTCACATGCTTCTCATGCAACCGAAGGGCATTATGCTAACCAATGCCCTAATAAGATAGAGCGACCCCTCGCCCTAATGGAGGACGCGGCCGAGGTGGTGCATCGCAGACCAAGATCGCCCGCTACCCAAGGCGTGGGTAGTGGTCGCGTCAACACCGCCACCGCAGAGGAGGCTCAGGAGGCACCCGACGCCGTGCTAGGTACACTTTCGTTAACTCTCACCCGCCATCGTCTTGTTTGATTCAGAGCATCTCATTCCTTTGTTTTCGAAGTCTTTTGTCGCTGTTGGAGAGCTTCTTTTCTCTCCATTGTCGGTCCCGCTTACTCATTCGCTCTCTGGTTCGGAGTTGAGAGTCGAATCTGAGTGTAGGATGTTCCTATCGAGATCGAAGGGTAGGTTTCTTAGCAAACCTTATCCTTCTCCATTCAATGAGTCTTGATGTGATTCTTGGCATGGATTGGTTGTCCCAAAGACATGGGGCAAATCGATTGCGCCAGAAGCTCATCTCTATCTAGTCCTCCGGCGAGGTGTTCGCCACCGGTCGCTAGGTCCGTGATCTCTTCGCTTGAAGCGAAGCCCGCCTAGATATTAGCGAAGTCCCAACAGTTTGTGACTTTGTTGATGTCTTTCCCGCAGATCTTCCGGAATGCCACCCGCTCGAGACCTCGAGTTTGTCATTGAGTTGGCTCCTGCACCGCCTCTATCTCAAAGAGGCCTTATCGGATGCCACCGAACGAGTTGGTGGAGTTGAAGAAGCGCTAATGAGCTGCAAGAGAAGGGTTTCATCCACCCTAGCTCATCTCCTTGGGGTTGTCCAAAGCAATCTTCGTAAAGAAGAAGGACGGTACTTTGCGCATGTGCGTTGATTACCGCCCACTTAATGAAGTGATGGTAAAGAACAAGTATCCATTGCCCCGCATCGACGATCTCTTCGATCAATTAACTGGAGCTCGAGTTTTCTCCAAGATTGATTTGAGAGTGGGATATCATCAGGTTCGGATTCGACCTGAGGATATTCCAAAGACGGCGTTCTCTACTCGCTACGGCTTGTACGAGTACACTGTCATGTCATTCGGCTTAACCAATGCTCCTGCCTTGTTCATGAACCTCATGAATTCGGTATTCATGGAGTATTTGGATAAGTTTGTCGTGGTCTTCATCGATGATATTCTTATCTACTCCAAGAACGATGAGGAACATGCCGAGCATCCTGAAGCTTGTGTTAGGCAAGTCAAGCGGAGCACCACCAGACGTGAAGTTCAAACAAGTGTGCATTCCGTTGAAGGAAGTGTCTTTCTTAGGCCACGTTCTTTCAAGCAGAGGCGTAGCCATTGACCCTAGCAAGGTCAGCGATGTTCTTTCATGGAGTCACCGCCGGTCACCGATGTACGGAGTTTTCTGCTTAGCGGGATATTATCGCCGCTTATCGAGAACTTCTCCAAAATCGCATGGCCGATGACGGAGTTGCTCAAGAAGGACAAGAAGTTCGTGTGGTCCGCTGAGTGTGAGGAAAGTTTCCAATACTCAAAAGCGTTTGACCACCGCCTCCCGCTCTTGTTCTTCCCGATATCCATCGGCTTCGATATCTTTTATGACGCTTCTCGCCGAGGCCTCGGTTGTGTCCTTATGCAAGAAGGCAAGGTAGTGGCCTATGCATCAAGGCAATTGAGACCTCATGAGCTCAACTATCCTACCCATGACTTGGAGTTAGTGCTGTGATTCATGCACTTAAGATCTGGCGACATTACCTAATCAGTAATCGCTAGAAGTGTATTCGATCACAAAAGCTTAAAGTACTTGTTCACACACCGACTGAACCTCGTGCAAAGGAGATGGTTGGAGTTGATCAAGGACTATGATATGGGTATTCACTACCATCCGGGCAAGGCTAATGTCGTTGCCGGCGCGCTTAGTCGCAGCGCATTGCAATGCCTTGTTGTCCAGGAGCTTCACCGCTCTTTCCGAAGAATTTCGTTGTCTCAACTTGAGTTTTGTTGAGCATGGTTCTTCACGCCTTGGTTGTGCAACCAACCTTGGTGGAACGGATCAAGTCCGCCAGAGTCGGATGTTGGAGTGAGCCACATCAAGGAGAATGTCAAGAACGGAACAACCAAGTGCTTTTTCGAGGATGAGCATGGTGTTGTGAGGTTCGGCAACGCCTTGTGGTTCCAAAGGACATGGAATTGCGGAATTTAATCCTCCATGAAGCCCATGATTCGCTTTTTATCCATTCATCCCGGCCACAAAGATGTATCAAGATCTCCGCCAGAGATTTTGTGGACCCGAATGAAGAGGGAGATCGCGGTTCGTTGTCGAAAGCGACGATGTCGCCGCAGTCAAGGCCGAGCATCGGCCCAACAGATCGCTTCACCTTTTGCCGTTCTCGAGTGGAAGTGGATTCAATCGAATGGATTTCATCACCGGTCTACCCACGCCCCGAA
Source organism: Phyllostachys edulis (assembly GCA_036346405.1). Lineage (NCBI taxonomy): Eukaryota > Viridiplantae > Streptophyta > Magnoliopsida > Poales > Poaceae > Phyllostachys > Phyllostachys edulis. The sequence continues at coordinate 46,586,681 of CM070553.1, forward strand.
GAAGAATGATGCCATTTGGGTCGCCATCGATCGATTGACTAAGGTGGCACATTTCCTTCCCGTCAAGACCGACCTTGGGTAGGTCTTTTGGCGGAACTCTATATCGCCTCAAGATCGTGAGTTTGCACGGTGTGTCAAGACGATTGTGTCGGATCGTGGATCCCTTTTCACGCCTCGCTTTTGGCATAGCTTGCAAGAGGCTATGGGCACCGTTTACCTTTAGCACGGCATTTCACCCCAACCGATGGTCGACCGAGAGGGTCAACCAAGTTTTGGAAGACATGCTTCGTGCTTGTGTCCTTTCATATGGGAAGCATTGGGAGAAATGCTTGCCATTCGCCGAAGTTTTCTTATAACAACAACTTTTCAGCCGGTCTCGCATGGCACCTTTTGAGGCCTTATACGGAGAAAGTGTAGGACCCGTTGAACTGGTCGAGACGGTGAGAGACCTCTCTTTGGCTCTGACTCAATCAATGAGGCCAAGCGCCAAGTCCAAATTTTATTCGTGAGCTGCTTGCGCATGTACTCAATCCAGCAAAAGAGCTATGCGGATCGCCGTCGACGTGAGTTGCGTTTTGAGCCTAATGACTTTGTTTATCTCAAAGTCTCTCCTTTGAAGGGCCATCAACGTTTGGCGCCAAGGGCAAGTTGGCTCCTCGACATGTCGGCCCTACCGCGCTATCGAGAAGAAGGGAGCTATTGCCTATAAGTTGGAGTTGCCATCTGCACTTGAGGGGTACATGATGTTTTCCATGTGTCCCAGCTTAAGAAGTGCCTCCGTGTTCCAACCGAGGAAGCTCGCTGGAAACTCTCGATGTTCGTGAAGATTTGACCTATCGCGAGCACCCTGCTCACGTGCACTCGATGAGTCCGAACGAAGGACAAGGAATAAGACCATCAAGTTCCTTAAAGTTCAAGTGGTCGAACCATTACGAGGATGAGGCTACTTGGGAAAGAGAAGATCGCCTCTGCGTGCACTATCCATCTTTCTTTACCGAGTGAGCCAAATCTCGGGACGAGATTTTTGTAAGGGGGGGAGATTTTGTAACATCCCAACTGTGTAAACAGGGTTTGTTCAAATATAATTAAGGTGTAGAAATTAAAACTTTTTCTCACACCTTGAAAACCCCTAAACGCTCATGTAATTCTTGTCCAAGAGTTGTGTAATCCAAAAACACAAAGCTCTTGTTGACCAAAAGTCAAACTCATTTTCCAATTGTCTAAATCTTGTGCCAAACATTTGGATTATATTTTCCTTGGTCCCAAAAACTGCTGTGGGACCCCTCTGAAAAATATCCCAAGATGTAAAACTTGTTTGATAAATTTTGGAGGTAAAACAAATCCTTGAACAACATTCATGAATTTCCTGAGAAAAATGCGTTGCATAATAACCTCTGGAAATTTTATGCAAGGTTAATCTCATTGTCAGAAGCTCCAGTTAAAATTTCATCAAATTTGGAGTTCATTTGCTATCTCAAATAATTCTGCTAAGTTTCAGCTGTTAAAAACTAAATTTAAAAGCCTACACTGCTCCTTGGGCTAGCCACTTTGCAAAGTGGTCCAGCCTCAACCGTGTTCCGCACCCCAACAGACCTCCTCTCCATTTGATCAGTCGCACTGCTGGATTTACATCCAACCGCCACGACCTCCTCATGATCAACACCGCAAAGACCTCCTCACCTCATCAGTCATAGCCGTTGGATCAAAGATCCACGGCCATGACCTCCCCGTGTTAAATCTCAAAACCTCCACGGGTTGTCAAACCACTTGACATCCCACCTTGTTGAGGTCGTGGCCCTTGGATCCAAGATCCATGGCCATGACCTCCCTCACCGTTAAACTAAGCAAACCTCCCATTTAAACGAGGTCGTGAACTGCTGGATCGATCCAACACTTCACGACCTCCCTCAAAATATCCAACAAGACAAGACCTCCCCTATCTCGTGTTGTGTACCGCTGATTAAAAATCCACTGGCCACGACCTCCTCCTTGTCTTATGCGATCGATCTCCTCACAAGACGTGAGGTCGTTGTTCTTAGATCTAAATCTAACGGTCATGACCTCCCTTGTGTGTTGTGCAAGCTCAAGACCTCCTTTGCGCCACGCCACGAGGCTCAGACCTCCCTGCTTTTGATCACCACCGTTGATCAAAATCCAAAGGTCTTGACCTCCCTCGCTTCACGCAAAGCCTCGACCTCCTTTGGTTGTGCGGCCCTGATTTAAATCCTAAGGCCATGACCTCCCCTCATGTTCTTAGCTCATGTGCGGTTAAGACTCACAGAGGTCCGCACTGCTGATTGAGATCCAACGCTTTGGACCTCCCTGTCCCATTTTCCCACACGGCGCTTACACATTAAGGAAATCGTGAGGCCATGACCTCCCCATCTCGATCGTGTGGCTGGGACCTCCTCCCACCACTTAAAACATAACGGTTCAAACTTAAAATCTGAGGGTCAGACCTCCCCATCCACGAATCCAATGGTGGATGTGAGGTCCCGTTTTTCTTCTACCTTGGGCACGCTGCAGCCGTGGCGATGGGCAAAGTCGAGCCTTGTCATTTCCAACGGCTCGCCTCGCAAGCATTAAATGCATGTCACCCTTTCGCACCTAGGCCACGCCTCGTCGCAACCTACCCCTGCCCCATCAATCGTGTCCAAGCTCAGACCTCCCATGGACCTCCCCATGGGCTAAGCTCACCATGAGCTTAACCCGTGGTGTAGGACCTCTGTGCCATTGGTATAAGTTCCTCGAGCTCCCCTTTGGCTTCTTTTTACACACTTGAGCTTGCCATGCCCGTGCTTGGCCTGAGCTCCTACCTCCACCGATCTCCACTCTTGGCCGCCATTGTTGAGAAGCTCTGAGCCCTCGGTGGCACAAAGGTTCCAAAGGGCTCCCTCTCAACCTCTAGCTCATTTTAAGCTCCCCAAAGTCTCTCGAGTTGAACCTAACTCGTTGTTAGGTTGACATTTTCAGAGTGGGCTAGTGGAGCTTGAAGCGTGGAGTTGGAGCTTGGGCTTGAAGCAAGCAGAGCCTCCCATCTTCTCCAACTCAGCCATCACCATCCTCGACCTCCCAAGACCTTCAGACCTCCTGTAAACCTCCCGATAGTCCTTAGCTGGCACCGCGATGTATGTCAGTCATGCGGAGCTTTCATTGAGCACACGCTGAATGTCGCGCTGAGCTTCCTTTTGCATTTTGGATTTTGCGTGTGCTTGTTTCGTTGTCCTCTCCGCCCACGGCATTCAAGGCCGCCGCCATTGCCGAGAGGAGGTCCATTGCGCGCATGGTTATTGCGGACCTAACGGTACCATTGATATCGCCAGTGAGGTCTCAGATCACCGGCGATGACCACGCCTTTGAACCCGGTCGTTGTCGGACAAAACGGCGGCCGTTGTCGTTTTAGGACAAAGATTTGCCGAGTTTAATGCGCTCATTAGTGCTCAAATCATTGAAATCATTGGCGGTCTTAACCGCTCTTAACCCGCCCCTTGCGCGCATTTAAGACCTCCCGGCGGACCTCCTCGTTGTCCCGCGCGATTTATCCCTTGTCCAAACACGCAGGCGTCGCGAGCTCTGGGACGCCCATGACCTCCTCCGAGGAGATCTGGAGCGCCCAAGACCTCCCTTGCGCTTATCGTGGGCGTGCCCAGACCTCCCGGAGGTCTGTGACATTAGGACCTCCCTTAGGACCTCCCCTAGGTTATCTCACCTGCTCATGACCTCCCGGGTAGATCTTGGTAGTTTAGATCTTCCTTGGAAGATCTCAACCGCTGAGGACCTCCCCATCGCTGTGGTCCGTTGATTCCCATCTACGGCCACGACCTCCCTCACTCGCTCAAGCTGTTGCCGCTAGGAGGTCCATGACCTCTCGACCTCTTGAGCACGTGTGTCTTTGTTTCACTGGGAGGTCTCGAGCCGTTAGATCTAAGATCGTGGCTCACGCCTCTCTTGTATTTCGGTTTTAGAAATTCCAAAGGAACTCTTTAGTATAAATGAAAAAGGTAATAACTTCAAAATTTCATATCTAATTCATTCTAAATCCAAATGAGGTCATTCAAATTGTGTTAGCTCTGTCTTGAACTTGACTTTAATCCTAAAATGATTGTAAGTTGAGTTCAGCTTCAGAGCACAGTTTTGCCATTAGATTTTAAAACTCACTTTAAATATACACTCAAATTAATGCTTAACTTGTAAAATATATAACTAATACTCTGTAGATTATTTGTGGGCGAGACCGACTTTGTTGGTTTCCTCTATTAATGAACTCACTGTGAAAATTAGTTTTGAGCATGTTGCGGTTATAAAAATGAGGACTTGTGCATTATAATTTTGTTCAAGTTCTTATTTTTGAAAATTTGTAGCAAGTGCATGATAGCTCCAAATGGGATGAACTCAATTGTGTTATTCATCTCATGAGGTGCTGGCTTTGCAGTAAAAATCTCAGCATCACCACTTTTCTAGAAAATGTTGCCTCATAATTAAATTAGTGAATAGTGCAGTTTGGTATTTTTAGGGCTGAGCAGAATTGTTTTGCTCATATCTTTTGCATTGAGAATCCAAATCCATTGGTTCTTGTTGCTAAATTCCCTAAAAATCACCCTCTTGCTGCTGTAGAAATTTCAGAGTATTTGGAGTTCGTTTGCTGTGCTGTCCTTGATTACTTTCGTCGTTCTTATCGATTCTTTATCGCTTTTTCCGTTAGGTTTCGACATTTGTGGTAATCCCGAGAGTGACCCTCTGCCACAACTTGAGCAAGATCAGCAAGGCAAGCAGTTTGATCATATCCCCTCTAACGTCCCATTACTTTAAAGGTTAATATATTGTTTTACTTCTATGTATGCATGCTACTTTGTGTTAAATGTCGCTAGTAATCCTATAGTTGCATAATCTGTAGGAGTTGTTTATCCTCTACTACCAATGAGCCTAGGTTATTTGCTGTGGTCTGAGCTCGTTGGATGAGCTCTTATCACTTAGTAGTTGCGTTTTCTACTGCTTAGACATGCTTAGTAACGGTAGTAATGGGCGATCATCGACTTAGTCGATGGTCTTGATCACTCAAAACTGATTATTACTCCTATATGTCCAGCACTTGTGCTTCGATTAATTTGTAAAATCAAAAACTGAAAATAAAAGATTGATTTAGACTTGGGCATATTGGATGGATGGTGCGGTTTTTGGAATGTGGTGGTATGCCCGGTCCCTAAGGACCGAGTACTTGGGTCACTATGCTAAGCGCTTTTATGTGCTAACCACACGAGGGGATATGGGACCCTCTTGACTAAGTACTTTGGAAGGTGTTAATTATGAGCTGGTTTGTGGGTGTTTAAAAATAAAATGTGTGTGTGTGGTGTGGGAAGGAGCATTGGCGGACCGGTTAGGCTGTCTAATGTGTCCTTGTCCCCGTGGAAGCGGCTCGTAATTAGCATCGCCCATTGGAAATGTCTCAGAGGACTTAGCTGTGCCGGCATACCAAAGGTAGTGTGCTTTAAGGAAAGGCGGTCCGACGTGTGGGTACATTGGTACACCCCGCAGGTTAAAACTATTCAATAGCCTCGCCCTAGGTTATGGACATGCTTGGTAAGGTCGTTCAAGACTAGTCTCAACCATTTAATTAAAACTTGATGGGTTGGTATGAATGGATGTTCATGCTATTGTTGTGGTGACTTGGGTTAGTCACTTCCAAAGTTGATCTTGTTGTTGTTACTATGTTACTATCTCGTTGTTATTTCAACAATTAAAATGCTTTGCCAAATTGCTTTCAATCTATTATGTTATTGCAAATGAAACTTGCTTTATGCTAAAATGAGTCCAAAGCCTCATCCACTTAAATAAAGCTTGCATGTAGCTATTTATAGTTCTGTTATCTCACACGTAAGTCTTATGGAGTACTTTATGTACTCATCGCCCATGGTTGTGGCATTTTTGTGGCTTTTGTTGCAGAGGAAGAAGGGAGCTCCTTGAGCCTCTCTTTTGTGCTACGTGTTGCGCTTTCTTCGACGACTAGCTTGGCGGTCGGTCGATGCCTAGGGTTAAGGCACACCGATTGGCTTTGTGTTATAGCCATCTTTATGGCACTTTTGCTTCCATTGTTATTTTTAGTAGTTCTTGTTGTTATTTGGCCGAAGGCCCTCTTTGTAATAACCTATTCCTTATTAATCTTAACTTCGGTTTGTTGCTTGTACTATGTGTTGTATGGAATGGATACACTCTTTTGTTGTGAGGTATGTATAACTTGCATTCGGGAGTATACATCTCTCGAGACTGGGTTTATTTGGTTGATAATACTAGGTCAATTGGATGACTAAGTATTATGAGCTTAATAAATCCGGGTGCTCACACTAATTCACATAGTCTTCAAAGAAATCTTCCTCGTAGAACTCGTTGCTTCCAGGTTCTTCTTCAGCGACTGATTAACCAGGGGCGCAAAGCCATGAGTACTTTGAATGTACTCAGCAAGTCATAGGGAAATGTATGCAAGTAATATTCATGCAAGGTTTGACAAGAATAGCTTTATGGCTATTTTGCAGAAAGCAATATTTGACAGTAAATACAGTAAGTAGATTGCAAAGCACAATTTAAAAGATTAATACATAAGTAATCAAGTTTCTTTGAAACAACTAGTGAACACCCTGTTCACTTTCCAACCATCAACCATCTACAGGATTCGACCAACCCATTCCAACACTTTCGACAAAAAATCTACCCCTTGCGTGAAATCACCAGCATGTCCATAACCGGGATACAAATTTATTCAATAGTTTTACACTCTGCAGAGGTTGTACAATTTTGACCCACAAGACACGAAGTTCTCTAGTTTGTTCGGCATATATCTATGCCACCGCTCACTACCTTAGGTAAGCGCCTAGAGCACGTGACAAGGCTTTTTACAAAGTTTCGCTTTTGACTCGGCCTGCTCACGAGGTTTTGCCTCTATCCGGCCCCTCTTGCGCTGCTCCCAACCAAAAACAGAACCTAACAAAGACATTGCTAATTAGTCAGCTAGGTCTATCCCAATCTAGACATGTGGTTGTACGGTTGAGGCCCAGATCAATGGTTCAAGGTTAAGTCCTTAGTTGGTTGCTCAAACGAGACGTTTCCACATTCCAAGTGTGCGTTACGGCACCCACCTTTTACCACCACCCACTCGTCCAAGCATAAATCATTTTCGTTCGACCTGGCCAAATGACCACCCTAGTCATGGCACAACATCTTTTATCAAAAGTGGCTCTGCCACAATTCCATAATTCCTTTAGTCAAGTTCATCTTTGTTGGGTTCAACCTAGCCGGAGGACCACCCTAGTCCTGGCACCACAAATTTTAGTTAAGGTGACAACAAATGTCATGGTCTCACACAGGACCACACCTCATTTTAATCAAGAACGCTGGTCGCTACTACACAAGCCACGCATCTGCATACTGGGGTAAACTGATATTGAATGATTCATAGCGAGACTGACGTCTACCAAAGCATGGCTAAGCAAACACGATACCCATGTTGGTATTTCAATAATGTCCAACTAATAATTAACCATCCTAGGGTGTGCAAGGATTATGTCATTCAAGGATACATGTCGATCACAACTTATCAAGGTGGTATAATGGCAATTAGGTAATTAACTAATCCCGAAACCATTTATTATAAAATTAGCAATGCATGTTTATATCAAACAATATAATTTTATAAAGATGGGTTCAATATTATCAAAGGCCTACGACTTGCCTTCGTTGAAGAGTAGAGGTGCTTGATTCGTCGGTTCATAAATCTTCCAAACGCGGAATCTACACGCATGTAACAAAGCTAAATAAATAAAACAACTCCAAATAAAATCCAAATAAATACCAAATAAATACTAATAGGAAGACAAGGATTTTAGATGAATTTAGAAATTTGAATCACTCGAATCGGAGTTCGAATGAGGAAGATATGGCCAAAAGAAGTTGGAAAAACACATAAAATGATGAATTTAGGGATTTTCCTGATTTTCCAGAATTATTTTCCTAAAGAAAATCAGAGAAATCCACTCGGGCTGCTGACTGGGCAGCCACGTCAGCGGAGGGGGTGACGCGGTGCTGAGGTGGCGCCACAGTGGTAGCCACATGGGACCCGAGTGGCGGCGCGCTCGGCCCAATGGTCGCCCGCGAATGGCGGCGCGGCGGTCGGCGGCGAGGGCTCCAACGTGAAGAGGAGGTCGCGGTGAAGCTGGTGCTCACGGTCTCGACGACGTGGCGGCACGGGAAGGTCGGCGGCGAAGGCGAAGAGCGGCGAAGGCGGCATCTCGACGGCGACAGTGGGGTTCCGGTGGGGCTCTGGCGAAGGGGAGGCGCGCACCAGGTGCACCTCGGCCTGGCGATGCCGGTGGCGGGGTTAGCGGCGGCAGAGGAGACTCAACGGTGGCGGCGGGTGCGGCGGAAGCTCCACGGCCGGCGGCAAGGAAAACTCCAATCGCGGCGAGCTTGGAGGGACAGAGGGGAAGAGAGGTGAGGTGAAAGAGTGAGGAGGGCGAGGCGGTCCCGGTGCTCGCTTTTATAGGCGATGGGAGAGCTCGGAGGAGGAGAAGGGAGAGCTCGCTGTGCCAGCTTTAATGGCGGCCGGCGAGAAGCGACGGGATTCGCGGAGAAGGGGGCAGAAAAGGGGGACGCATGGGCACGGCGGAGGCGGGGACGGGCGGCGCGACCGTCAAGGGGACCATGGGGGGCTAGGGGCAGCGAGGAGCGACGCAGTTCGGTTCGGGATTCGCAGCAAGCGGACCTGGCGCCAGGTTGGCGGGAGGTAGGGGACGACTGGGCAGCGGTGGTCGACAGTGGCCCGCACGCGGCGGTGTGGTGAGAACGAGGGAGGCGCGGGCGACGCGGAGTGTCCGATTCGATCGACGGCGGCCCGACTATAAGCCAAGGAGCGGGCCGAGGAGCGGGCTGCAAGGAAAAACAGGGAATGGTCCGAGAGAGATTCGGCCCAAGAGGCTTAGGGGGAATTTTCTAAGGATTTTTTATTTTAGAAAATACCAAAAAGCAAAAACATTTTTAGAAAATAGCTTAAGCTGTCCAAAAATTCTAGGAAAATTCATAGAAATCCCTTGAATTATTTAGGACTTAGTAAAAATATTTTTAGCTTAACTATTGCTTTTAATTTTTGCCATTAATTATTTTTAACATAAGGCCAAAGGGAAAACCAACTTAAAATCCAACAAAACTCAACTTAAACCAACTTTAATTAGTTCAAATTTTAATTAAGTCAAATTAAACTACTTTTGAAATTCTAAATTACACGTTAAGCTTTGGCAAATTAATAAAACCAAATGGTTAACTTTTAAAGTTTTCAAAATTTTCAAAAACTCAAGAAAATAGGGATGTTACAAATATGCATACTAATTATACTTAATAAACTTGGGGATGTGACAAACCTCCCCCCCCCCTTACAGAAGATCTCGTCCCCGAGATCTGGGTAGGTTGGAGATTGGATAGGAAGGTTCAAAAGGAATAAAACATCTGTTGTTTTGATTTCCTTTAAAGATAGTGCTAAGACATCTTGCAAGGTTACAAGGAATGGTTATTACATTTCCTTTCCATTGCTTTGTTTAATCTTGCCTTTCTTGATTCGAAAGCACTTCTTCAGTTGTGAAATATGGAACACATCATACTCATTTGAAAAGGATGGTGGCAACTCCAATTGATATGCCACCGACCCCAACTTCACTATAATTCAGAAAGGTCTGATGTAGCGAGGTGCCAACTTGCCTTTAACTTAGAAATGATGCATTCATTTCATTGGAGAGACTTTAAGGTAAACATGATCGTCCACCTCAAAGCTCAACTCGCGACGACGACGGTCGGCATATGATTTCTGACGAGATTGAGCCGTCTGTAGTCACTTCAGTATCCTCCACCAAGGTTGGACCATACAATGGTCTCTCCCGACTTTGGACCACTTTAAGGGTGTCCTACAAGATCTTCCATACAATGCCTCAAAGGGTGACATCTGTATGCTTGATTGGAAACTATTGTTGTAGGAGAACTCTGCAAACAACAAGCATTCTTCCCGATAGGACAACACACATGCTCGGAGAAGGTCTTCTAAATTTTGATTCACCCTCTCGGTTTGTCCATCCGTTTGCGGGTGATAAGCAGAGCTGAATGATAGATTGGTCCCCATTGCTTTATGCAAGCATTTTCAAAAATAGCATGTGAACTGCGGACCTCTATCTAAAACTATTACCTTTGGCACACCGTTGAGACAAACGATCCTCGTGATATAAAGCTCGGCTAGCTTGTCCCTGGTGTAAGTGATCTTGACAGGAATGAAATGGGCGACTTTAGTCAAACGATCGACAATCACCCATATGGAATCCGATCCCGATTGAGTTCTTGGAAGCCCAGTGATGAATTCCAAATTGATTTCCTCCTACTTCCATGTCAGTCTTCTGGTCTTCTTTGTTCTGGTCCTCAAGTGTAAAATTCACACTAAGGGCAGCAAGAGATCCTTCTTCAATTATCTCTAGGTGCAAACGTTATAGTGCAACACACAAGCTTGCTGAAAAGGGAGTTACCGATAAACAGTTGCATTGAGATTTTCTGCTCAAGGTATCAACTACCAAATTGGCTTTTTCTAGATGATAATGGAGTCCCAAATCATAATCTTTGATCAACTCGATCCATCTTCTTTGCCGCAAGTTCAGATCGGCTTGGGTGAAAATAAATTTGAGACTCATGTGGTCGGTGTAGATTTCGCAATGATTACCAATGAGGTAATGTCGACAAATCTTAAGAGCATGGACTACAGCTGCAAGTTCCAAGTCATGCGTGGGATAATTAACTTCGTGAGGCCTCAATTTCCTTGATGCGTATGCCACAACTCGGCCCTCTTGCATGAACACACAACCGAGCCCATGGCGAGATGCATCGCAGTAAATATTGAAGCTCTTGTGAATATCAAGCAGGATGAGCACTGGACCTTTGGTCAGACATTCTTTTAAGATCTGAAAGCTATGCTCACATTCTGCTGACCATTCAAACTTCTTTTCTTTATTTAGAAGCTGGGTCATCGGCCTCACAATTTTTGAGAAATTCTAGATGAATCTACGGTAATAACCCGCAAATCCGAGAAAACTGCAAATGTCAGTGATGCTCTTGGGTTGTTTCCAATTAAGGACATCTTGTACCTTGCTTGGATCAATAGCGATACCACCTTTGGATAGAACATGACCCAAGAAACTAACTTCAAGAAGCCAAAACTCGCATTTACTAAATTTAGCATAGAGTTGATGTTGACGAAGCTTCTCTAACACAAGTCACAAGTGCCGCTCGTGTTCTTCATCAGACTTGGAGTAGATAAGGATGTCATCAATAAACACAACGACAAACTGATCCAAATATTCTATGAAAACCAAATTCATGGGGTTCATGAAGTAAGCCGGAGCATTGGTTAGGCCAAAGGACATAACAGTATACTCGTACAACCCATAACGAGTAGAGAATGCAGTCTTCGGTATGTCTTCAGCTCTAACCTTGATTTGATGATAGCCCAATCATAAATTAATCTTGGAGAATACTTGAGCTCTATTCAATTGATCGAACAAATCATCAATCCGCGGGAGCAGATACTTCTTCTTGATAGTGACTTCGTTCAACGGACGGTAGTCAGCACACATCCACAAACTCTTGTCTTTGATTTAAATGGAATGATTGTCGTTGAAGTAAAACTGATTAGTGTTACGACTAGTAGAACCTATGGTAAAGTGTAATCCCAGAACCTTAGTTCATGTTGAAATGTTGGGATTATCGAAAGTATGGAAATCTTGATCAATTTTATAGAGTATCGCAATTGGGTAGTATTGCGAGGTTGTGTAGGTGATTCATGATGATGTGATTTAATGAGAGTGGGATTACAAAGTAATCTAATCGTTATAGCAATTAATGAGATAGTGAGAAATGTTGTGTTAATGTCAAGAATGACTTGGCCTTATTGAGTAACCCTCTAAGAGTTATAATCTTTGTAAAAGTAATTTGGTCAAGAAAATGTTTCCATGTTGACGTTAATGAGTGAGTATGTTGGAATTGTGGGAACTTTAGGGATTTAATCCGAGGATTTTTCTATCTGTTATATGAGAAGTTCGTTGTAGGGGTCTTAGAAGTTAAATTTAGGCTTTGCATTTTTATGCTAGATCTTTGGTCGCCCAATGATTTTGTGTAGAGGAAGTAGAACAAGGACGTATTCCGAATAGTGTGATGATCATTGATAGAACCCTTTTGATGTAGTACATGATTGTGTGTACTGAGAATTTTGAGTTGTTTATTCTTAAAAGCTTGAGGTGATGTGATTGCATAAGATCTATTTTGAGATGCATTGGGTATCAACTATCAAATTAAGTTCGTCGGTAGAGGAGTTGTCTAGAGTGTTTCGATGGGGTCAATAGAGCCTCTCTAGAAAGTTGTGGATGATGTATTTAGGTTTGAGCATAGTTTTGAGGATGCCAATTTAAGAGATATGAGCTAGTGTGGTATGCAATGAATTGGAATTTGAAAGTTTGAGAGAAATTTTATTCCTAAAAGAGAAACTGAGAAAATGATGTTTCCTCAAGTAGTGAAACATTTTCTTGATTCTCGTTTGAGCTATGTGTTTTTGACGGAAGTCTTTCGCAAATTGATCTTGGCTTTATGTTGGCATGTGTGGTCCTTATTAGTTCAGAAAGAATAAAGGAAGTATTTGATTTGGGTATTTGAGTAGTTTCTCTTTTGGCTTATGTGGTGTTTATTTGTAAACTACCTACTTGAAAAGCAGAAGGGATTTCATGATAAATCTTCGCTTTTGAATTTGACCCTTTTGGTGTGAAGTTGCCATTTCGTGGTTGCGACGAGAATCCGTTATTTTCAATTGGGTTCTGTTTATAAAAGGGATTGTTTAAAGCGAGTTCTGTGTGCGTCCCCAGTTAAAGAAGCTGCTCCTTGTTTAAGTGAGGAGATTGATTGAGAGATGGAACAAGTGTCCCGTGTGTCATGTGCAGGTCGTGTGGTTTAGTACAAAAGGAGAAGTTACCCCAAGGTACATTGGGTTGATTTCAATAGTTGTCGGGATTCAAAAGTTGGCGTATCGCTAGGACCGTCTCAGGTCCATATGCGGTGTATACAACATTTGGTATGTTCTGGTGCCGAGTGAGTACCTAGGGCATCCAAAGTTTGAGTTTTCGTTAACATCGTTGACCATCGAGTAGGATTTTACCTTCGAGTATTGTCCGATGAGTGTACCTGGAAATGTCAGGACAAGTGTTGAGACAGACATCTGTCGGGACCCGAAATTACAATTCAGGACCCTTTGTGTTTATCTTGACTAGCTCAGGATCATGCTAGTGCACACAGGTTAACAAACCGAAATCGATCCATACAAGCGAAATATAACATAAGCGAATAACTTTGAATATTAAATAATGGTTTTGACCTTAAGGTCGAGTTTACATTTATTGAGCCACGCAGGCTAATGAGAGAAAATAAACGGCAATGAAGCGAAGCGGTAGTGGCATCCCATCGATTCACCACAGGCAACCGACTGGGATCAAGACCTCGCGATTAGGCACCTTCGATGAACTCGTCCTCGTAAGCTGGTGAAGACTCCTCCTCTGCTTGATTCGTCAAAACAAGCGTGAGTACACACCGTACTCGCAAGCCACACCACAGGAATGCAAAGTATACATGCAGGCTTATTACAAGAGAAAGGCATTCTGCGGTTCTTTTGCGTAAATGCAACTTTTGCAATTTAATACAATTAAATAGATTGAAAGCTGGTAAAACAAATAGACAATAATAATTTTAACAAGTTATTTCACAAAGACACACACAGCCTAAACAGGTTCTTCACATAGCTAGATGATTTAATCACATAGCTCCCTTCCCACACAGTTTTATGAAATTCTACCCCTAGTGTTAAATCCCCGAGCATTGTCCATGATCATGACGCAGCTATTCAATAGATTAAGTTACACTCTGCGAGTTTTGTACACTTTACCCACAAGATACAACCGGTGTAGCTAGCATCGATCATATGAGCATTTCAGATACCTTATCTTACTATGCTAGGCCCGAGTCTCAAAACAGGCATGTGGTCGCACAGAAGCTCGGTTCTTTAGCGCACATGGTGAGGTCCTTAATCGACCAAGGCAAGACTTCCACTAACCCAACCACATAGACACACAGATTAATATTATCCACACAGTCCACATAGACCACCAATTCACACAAGATCCACCCCTTGCCTCACCCAAATCCTTTTTACCACCCGTTGGTTTAAGTGCAACACATGCCATAAAGACACGTAGTACACACAGATTATCAATATTGCATATTCACTTAGTCAAATTAATCATTTGTACTTCACATGAATAAATGAGTCGTGGCATGACTAAGCAATCTAATCGTTCTAACCAACCCACGTTGGTGCTACAATATTAACCAACTAGATATCAACTAGGGTGACAAAGAACTTAGACATAGCAATTAACAAGGATGGCATAACAATTAGGAATTTACATCTACTCCCAAAATCATTTAAATAATTACTTGAATTAATAATGCGATAATTTAAAATAAAATAATTTAGCAAACTGGGAATCAAGATGGTCAAGGTATAGCTTGCCTTGAAAAGGATCTAGGAATTGATCTTGATCTTGGAAAGGTCCTTCTTCGTCAACTCTTTCAAAGAACGTCGAAGTCTACTCGCAAACAAGGCAAACAAACAAACTAAATAAATAACAGAGGCAAATAACTCCAATAAAATAATTAAAAATCTCCAATAGATAGATCTAGATTTTAGATGAATTTAGAAATTTGAATGGATGGATTTGGAGTTAGGATGCAAAAGATATGGAGTTTCAAAGTTTAAATCTAAAGAAAACCCTAAAAATAGGATTCTTGGAATTCCGAATTATTTTTCAATGTAAAAATCGGAATATTGCGCCAAACATGACATCAACATGGCGTCACACAGGATTTTCGGAAAAGAAATAAATAAAAAAACCCGACATGTGGGACCCACATGTCGAGGCACTGACCACGTGGACCAAGCCCACCGAGCCTTTGGACCGAGAGGGGCCGAGGTGGCGAACAGCGCTGCGGCGCCGACGCTGCGCCACCCGGATGACCACGCAGTACGAGGTGAGGTGGTACGTGACTGGCGTCCGTCGGCGAGGATGTCGGCGGACAGCGGTGGCGGCACGGGACCCAATGGTCACCGGCGCTACGGTGGTCGCCGGCGAGGTGGGTGCTATGGGCGTGTTCTTTGAGGCTATTGCGCACCTTCAGTGCGCTCCGTGGTTGGGGTGGTGTGGTGGCGGCGGCGAGGTCGGGCGGAGAGACCTTCGGGTTTTGTCGGACGAGGCGTCCGTGAGGTTTAGGCGACGGCGATGGTCCGGAGGTAGAGGAGGTGACGGCGAACTTGATGGTGGGCTCCACGACGGCCTTGGCGGCTGCGGTGGCGGCGCAATTCGGCGACGACGACACGGCGAAACCCTAGATGGGAAATCTGCGGCGTGCAGAGCTCGGAAGGGGAAAATTGGGTGAGGGATTGTGGAAAGGAGGCGAGGCTTCGGGGTCCTTTATAGGGCCTAAGCGGCCGGGTGGCTCTTGGCGGGGCAAAAACAACCCAAAGCAATTCATGGACGAAATAGGAGATCTGAGCGATTTGAATTTCAAAATCGTTTGAAAAGTGCGGAGGAGATAGGGCTTCTAGAAGAGATCATCCGCGCACAAAATCGGCCGTTCGCGATATTGTCGGACGAGCTCATGAAGAAACCATAAGCGACCCGGCGGGATTCATGGAGAAGAACGCGGCGAAGACGACGACCTCGGCGCCCCACCGCAGAGAGAGAGAGAGAGGAAAGCGTGGCGAAGATCTGAGCGTCGGCTGACGATCAGCGGTGGAGGATGGATGGGCGAAGGGCTTCTTGGAGGAAAAGGAGTTGGGCCGGAGAGATTCGGCCCAAACACTATTTGGAGATTTATATAGCTTTTTCTTTTTAAGAAATTACCAGAAATTCAAATAAGCAATAGAAATTAGCAAATGAATTTGGAAAAATTCTAGAAAATTCTAGAAAATATATCCAAGCA
Organism: Phyllostachys edulis; assembly: GCA_036346405.1. Taxonomy (NCBI): domain Eukaryota; kingdom Viridiplantae; phylum Streptophyta; class Magnoliopsida; order Poales; family Poaceae; genus Phyllostachys; species Phyllostachys edulis. The sequence goes on from CM070553.1 coordinate 46,602,770, forward strand.
CATAGAATCCAAATAAAATAGTTTTGACTATTGTTTATGTTGACTTTAGTCATACTAAATTGTTTTGTTGCACAAAGTCCAATATTAAGCTTTTTAATTTAAATTCAAATAAATCCAAATGATGAATTTTCTCATTACACTATTTAAAAGGTTTTTAAAGCTCATGAAAATTGGGATGTTACAAACCTCCCCCCCTTAAAGGAATCTCGTCCCCGAGATTCGGGCTAGCTGGAGAAAAGGCTAGGGAACTCGGCTTTCAACTCTTCTTCACGTTCCCACGTTGCTTCACCTTCTGAGTGGTGGCTCCACTGCACCTTGCAAAAACGAACCGTCTTGCTCCTGGTCCGACGTTCTGCGACATCCAGAATCTTGATAGGCTGCTCTTTGTATGTGAGGTCTTCCCTTAGTTCAATTGACTCTAACGGTGCTTGTTCTTCAGGCATACGAAGACACTTCTTCAACTGAGAGACATGAAAGACATCGTGTACTCGCTTCTTGATGCGGTAGCTCGGTGATAGGCTACTTCTCCTGGCGTTCTAAGATCTTGAGCGGACCAACATCTGAGGGGCAAGCTTCCCTTTGGCATGGAACCTTTTCACACCTCGAGGCGTAACTTCGGAGGTACACAAAATCTTCGGCTCGGCGAGATCACGGCGGCGGTTGTCGGCATAACTCTTCTTCTCGTGAGCTATCCTCGGTCTCTCACGATCATAGCCACTTGTTCTTACGCTTCTTGAATAATATCTGGACCGAAGATGCGTTAATTTGCTTCGTCCAATTCAGCGGGTTACGCAAGCACGACCATACAAAGCTTCAAAAGGTGACATTTGCGGTGGCTTGATAGTTTGTTGTTGTACGAGAACTCGTGATATGGCAAACTCTTATCCCAGCGAGTAGCATTTGCTAGGGCACGGGCTCTCAACATATCTTCAATATCGATTAACCCTTCGATCTGTCCATCATGCAGGGATGATCTGTGATCTTGAAATTCGGTGAGTCCCTAAGGCTTCATGTAAACTCTGCCAAAATCGGAGGTGTGGCGAGATCCTCGATCGACACTATCTTCTTGGGCACACCATGCAAACCGACAATCTTTGCCATATATAGCTCGCTAGACGATCTCTGATGCGTGGTTTTGGTGGCAAGAAATGAGCAACTTTAGTCAAGCGATCCACTATTACCCAAATCGAATCGTAACTCCGATTGAGTCTTGGGTAAACCGGTGATGAAATCCATTCCGATTTCTTCCCACTTCCACTCTGGAATCTTCAAGGGTTGCAATAGACCTGCGGGCCTCTGGTGTTCTGCTTTGACTTTCTGACACACGTCGCACAAGGCAACGAACTCTGCGACGTCTCGTTTCAAATTCGGCCACCAAAACTTATTCTTAACATCCTGATACATCTTAGTACTACCAGGGTGAATCGAATACTTTGAGTCATGGGCCTCCTTCAAGATTAGCTGTCTCAATCCATCAACATCTGGAGCAGCAATCGTCCATTGATCCACGGTATATCACGATCATCCTTTGTGAAGTCCTTGAACTTTCCTACATCATCTTCTTCTTAATGTCGGAGAACTACGAGTCTTTAATTTGAGCTTGCGAATCTGCTTCTCCAAAGTAGATCAGTACTTCCAAATTCGCCACGAATCCTTGAGATACTACCTCTAGCTTCAACACGGAATTCCTCTTGAAGTTACGAACAAGGCTCTTTTACTTCCACGGCATTGCGGTGGCTCTTCTGACTCAAAGCATACTGCTTGACATTGGCTTTACCGGGATGGTAATGTATTCCAAGATTATAATCCTTTATCAATTCTAGCCATCTTCTCATCTCATATTTAGATCCGATTGAGTAAAAATGTATTTCAAGCTTTTATGATCGGTATATATCTCGCAGCGATTCTGGATGAGGTAATGACGCCAAATCTTCAAGGCATGCACTCTGCGGCTAATTCAAGTCATGGGTAGGGTAATTCTCTTCATGGGGCCTTAAGCGCCTTGATGCATAGCGGCGACTCTTCCTTCTTGCATCGGGACACACCTAATCCTTGGCGAAGCATCACAATAGATATCAAAATCCTTACGAATATCCAAGCAAAATCGCCTTTGAAATTTGAAGTCAAACGCTTCTTCAATTCTTGAAAACTTTCTCACAAGTGGAGTCCAAGTAAACTTTTCTCCTTCTTCAACAATTGCGTAAGAGGTTTAGCAATTGATGAGAATCCTTCGATGAAACAGCGGTAGTATCCCGCCAATCCCAAGAAACTACGAATCTGAGTGACCGTCTTGGGTTGCTCCCGGTTAACTTTCTTGCTTTAACTTTTGGGGTCAATTGCTACTCCTGCAATTGTCATCACATGACCAAGGAAATCCACTTCCTTTTTCGAAATCACACTTGCTAAACTTAGCATACAAGCGATGCTCTCTGAGCTTCCCTAGGATTAATCTCAAATGTTGACATGTTCTTCTTCCGACTTGGAGTAAACCAAAATATAAATCGATGAATACAACTACAAATTTATCCAAATATTCCATGAATACCTTATTCATCATGTTCATGAAATAGCGGGGGCATTAGTCGGACCAAAGGACATGACTAAGAACTCATAATGTCCGTCTGAGTGTTGAAAGCGGTCTTAGGTACATCCTTAGGACAAATCTTCAAGCGATGGTAACTTTGATCGCGGATCGATCTTGAAACACTCGGCTCCTTTCATCGGTCAAGCAGATCATCTATCCGGGGCAATGGGTACTTGTTCTTGATAGTGACTTCATTGAGAGCCCGGTAGTCGATGCACATCCTCATGCTTCCATCCTTCTTCTTGACAAACAAAACTGGTGCTCCCCATGGCGACGAACTAGGCCTCACAAAACCTTTCTCCAAAAGTTCTTCTATCTGTTTCTTCATCTCTACCAACTCATGGTGGCATCCGATAAGGTCTCTTCGAGATAGGGGCTGTTCCTGGCACTAGATCGATGACAAACTCGATGTCACGATCCGGTGGCATCCCTGGTAATTCTTCTGGGAACACATCTGGATACTCTTTGACGAGTGGCACATCTTCCAACTCAACGGTCTTGGTGTTGACTATCAAATACCCATTACGACTTGAGGTAGCTAGGAACTCCACTTTGTTTCCTCTAGTATCCTCGATTATAACGACTCTTGACCACAATCTAGCACGGCTTTGTGCTTGGTTAACCAATCCATGCCAAGGATGACATCTATGGTTTGGGTGTCTAGAATAATTAGGTTAGCTAGAAACTCAACTCGACTATGAGTAACTTAGCCCTAAACAACCCACATTAGAACTTAGCTCTGCTCGGTATTTGGACTAACATGCAGCTTAAGTTGCATAACTTCCAATTTATTCTTAGTTGCAAAAACTCGAGAAACAAGCGAATCTGAAGCCCAGAATCAAAGCGAGCAGGCAGTCTTGAATTTACTAGGAACTTACCCAAGTCGACATCCGGTGCTTCTGGGCTCCTTCTAGAGTGGCGTGATTAACACGACCTCGACAAGCCGAGGCGCTCCTCTGGTTGTTGGTTCCTGAGAAACTCCTTGATTGTTACTGCAGGGGTCTTGGCGGTGTTGCTCCAAGGTTGAAGCGATTTGGAGTGATAGTTCCTTCGAGGACACCGATTAGCAAAATGTCTGGCCGACGACAATTGTAACACACTCTCGGTTCATTCTGCCGGTTGTTGTTCACTGGGGTGGGGTTGGTGGTGTAGGGTTGCGAGAGCTCTGAATAAGAGGGCGAGTCTTTGAAAGCGGTGCAGTGTCTGAAAGAACTACGTGGTGGAAAGCGATTAAGCTGTTGTGGCACTACTCTTGTCCTCTGTTGTTGTGGTGATGGCTTCCTTCTTTGAATCATCCTCGCTTGCGGTGGTCCTCGATTCTTTGCGTTTGTCCTCCATGACCAACGCCTTGTTAACCAACTCTGAAAATCCGGGAAGGTATGGGCAAGTAAGGTGACTTGCGATCTGAGTTGAACCCTTCAAGCGGCTCTGGCGAGACACATCGTAGCGACATCTTAGGAGCATAGCGAGCTAGTGAAAAACTTATTGGTAGTCGATCAGCGACATACCCCTTGCTTGAGAGCGCGGAACTCATCCTTCTTGAGATCCATAATACCTTGGTACATGATATTGGCGAAAGGTGCGAAAAATTCTTCCCATGTGATGTTCTGCGGTGCCTCATCTTGCGCCTTGAAATTTTCCCACCATTACTGCAGCTATGCCCTCCATCGATGAGTGGCATACAAAACCTTCTCATGATCGTTGCATTGGGTGATCAGCGGCTTCCTCTCAATCACGAAGCCAATCATCGACCTCTCTTGGCGTGACATGTCGAGAAAGTTGGCGGACGGGTCCTCATGAATTGACCAACTTGGATGGTCCACGATGACCATGGCGATGGGGCTCCTCCACGGCGATTGTTGTTGATGTTGTTGTTGTTCATGGCACATGTCTGGTTCATCATCGTATACATCATCGAGTTTGTCTTTGCCATGAAAGCTCGAAGTTACGCAAGTCAATAGGTGGTGCTTGGGGTGGCACTACTCTGTGAGGGTTTGCTCATTGCCTTCGATCCTTGGGCTCGGATCCTTGGCGACATGGCGATCTGAACCATCTGGTGAAGCTCCATAGGTTAGATAAGGTAGAGAGCACAAGGTGAGTTAAGATCTAGGCAGGGATAGATTAAACCCAACAAACCTGACTCAAGAAACTTGAATGAAATAATCTTTATTAATATTTTAATAGCATGGCTGCAACAAATGCCTAAGGGCCTTTGCGGCTCATGCTTACCTGAGAAAATAAATGGGACCTAAGCACACAAGCTACGCCTAAAGGCGACTCTGAAAAAGGAAATTGGCTAAGCGACTAAGCTGGAACTCAAGCGAACTACTCGAAAGCCTCCAAAGCCACGGTGGCGCTCCCACTGGTGTAGACTACGAAGTGGTGGCATCCTCATGGCCGAAGTTCGATGCCCAGGCTGGTGCGGCGGGAGGCGGAGTGTCTTTGGAGTGCAGTCTGGTAGCTCTTCTGGCTGTCTTGAGCTCGGCCGGATCCTCTGGAATCTCCTCTGGATCTTCTTGACTTCTTTGGATCTTCCTCTTGATCATTTTCGAGCTCATCTTGACCATAGAGGCGTGCTCTAATCGGCGATCCTTTCTCGGCTTCTTCGGGCTGATAGGCGCACCTCGGCTCGGTGGCGGCCATCTCCAGCGACTCCTCTGGCGGTGTGAACCGTGCAAGATGCACTCTTGTGGCATTGCCTTCCCGTTTGTAGGCGGAAGCGCGAATATCTCCCTGGCGGCTCTGGGGTGATAGCGTAAGCATGTGTTGTAGCTCTTGGCGTAGATGTGGCGGAACTCGGAGTATGGCGGACGCGATGACTCTGGATTCCTTGCATGAAGGTGATCCTCTGTTGAGATATCCAAAAGTGGCTACCTCTAGTGTTCCTCTGGCATAGGCCGTCGGTGGCAGACTATACCACGATCCGTCCATTGACCATGTACTCTTTGCCTCGGTACATCAGGCAATGAAGCCTCAAGCGTCTGCAGCAACTTCCTGACTCTGCGGCAAGTCCTCGTTGCAATCTCCGAAAGTCGAAGGTAAGGCATCATCACGACAGGACAAGGTGTAGAACCACGTTAAAACAATGGGGAGAGGAAAGATTTTAGCAATAGATGAGTCGAGAGAGATATGAGAGGAGTTAAGCAATTCATTTAATCTTGCAAGTTAAATTTTTCTTTAGAAAATAATTTGGACACTCGAACGGCCAATCTACTAAGGTCTAGACCTACAGTCAGTATGGCTCTGATACCACTTTTGTCGGGACCCGAAATTACAATTCAGGACCCTCTGTGTTTACTGCACTAGCCCAGGATCATGCTAGTGCACACAGGGTTAACAAAACTGGAAATCGATCCATACAAGCGAAATATAACATAAACGAATAACTTTGAATATTAAATAATGGTTTTGACCTTAAGGTCGAGTTTACATTTATTGAGCCACGCAGGGCTAACAGAGAAAATAAACGGCAGCGGAAACAGAAGCGGTAGTGGCATCCCATCGATTCACCACAGGCAACCGACTGGGATCAAGACCTCGCGATTAGGCACCTTCGATGAACTCGTCCTCGTAAGCTGGTGAAGACTCCTCCTCTGCTTGATTCGTCAAAACAAGCGTGAGTACACACCGTACTATAAGCCACACCACAGAATGCAAAGTATACATGCGGGCTTATTACAAAGAAAGGCATTCTGCGGTTCTTTTGCGTAAATGCAACTTTTGCAATTTAATACAATTAAATAGATTGAAAGCTGGTAAAACAAATAGACAATAATAATTTTAACAAGTTATTTCACAAAGACACACACGGCCTAAACAGGTTCTTCACATAGCTAGATGATTTAATCACATAGCTCCCTTCCCTACGATTTTATGAAATTCTACCCTAGTGTTAAATCCCGAGCATTGTCCATGATCATGACGCTGGCTATTGAATAGATTAAGTTACACTCTGCGAGTTTTGTACACTTTACCCACAAGATACAACCGGTGTAGCTAGCATCGATCATAACAGAGCATTTCAGATACCTTATCTTACTATGCTAGGCCAGTCTCAAAACAGGCATGTGGTCGTCAGAAGCTCGGTTCTTTAAGCGCACATGGTGAGGTCCTTAAGCTGACCAAGGCAAGACTTCCAGCTAACCCAACCACATAGACACACAGATTAATATTATCCCACAGGTCCACATAGACCACCAATTCACACAGTATCCACCCTTGCCTCGGTCCAAATCCTTTTTACCACCCGTTGGTTTAAGTGCAACACATGCCATAAAGACACGTAGTACACACAGATTATCAATATTGCATATTCACTTAGTCAAATTAATCATTTGTACTTCACATGAATAAATGAGTCGTGGCATGACTAAGCAATCTAATCGTTCTAACCAACCCACGTTGGTGCTACAATATTAACCAACTAGATATCAACTAGGGTGACAAAGAACTTAGACATAGCAATTAACAAGGATGGCATAACAATTAGGAATTTACATCTACTCCCAAAATCATTTAAATAATTACTTGAATTAATAATGCAGTAATTTAAAATAAAATAATTTAGCAAACTGGGAATCAAGATGGTCAAGGTATAGCTTGCCTTGAAAAGGATCTAGGAATTGATCTTGATCTTGGAAAGGTCCTTCTTCGTCAACTCTTTCAAAGCGATAAAGTCTACTCATAAACAAGGCAAACAAACAAACTAAATAAATAACAGAGGCAAATAACTCCAATAAAATAATTAAAAATCTCCAATAGATAGATCTGGATTTTAGATGAATTTAGAAATTTGAATGGATGGATTTGGAGTTAGGATGCAAAAGATATGGAGTTTCAAAGTTTAAATCTAAAGAAAACCCTAAAAATAGGTTCTTGGAATTCGAATTATTTTTCAGCAGAAAAATCGGAATATTGCGCCAAACATGACATCGACATGGCGTCGACCACAGGATTTTCGGAAAAGAAATAAATAAAAAAACCGACATGTGGGACCCACATGTCGAGAGCACTGACCAGTGGACCAAGCCCACCGAGCCTTTGGACAGAGAGGGGTGAGGTGGCGAACCAGCGTGGTGCCGACGCGGCGCCACCCGGATGACACGTGTACAGAGGTGAGGTGGCACGTGACTGGCGTCCACGTCGGCGAGGATGTCGGCGGCAGCGGTGGCGGCACGGGACCCAATGGTCACCGGCGCCACGGTGGTCGCCGGCGAGTGGGTGCTATGGGCGTGTTCTTTGAGCTATTGCGACCTTCAGTGCGGCTCCGGGTGGTTAGGGGTGGCTGTGGTGGCCGTGGCGAGGTCGGGCGGAGAGACCTTCGGGTTTTGTCGGACGAGGCGTCCGGCGAGGTTTAAGCGGCGATGGTCCGGAGGTAGAGGAGGTGACGGCGAACTTGATGGTGGGCTCCACGACAGCCTGGCGGCTGCGGTGGTGGCGCAATTCGGCAACAACGACACGGCGGAAACCCTAGATGGAAATCTTGTGTGAGAGCTCGGAAGGAAAATTGGGTGAGGATTGTGGAAAGGAGGCGAGGGCTCGGGGTCCTTTATAGGGCCTAAGCGGCCGGGGTGGCTTAACTTGGCGGGGCAAAAACAACCCAAGCAATTAGTGACGAAATAGGAGATCTGAGCGATTTCAATTTCAAAATCGTTTGAAAAGGTCGCGGAGGAGATAGGGCTTCTAGAAGAGATCATCGCGCACAAAATCGGGCCGTTTGCGATATTGTCGGACGGAGCTCATGAAGAAACCATAAGCGACCCGGCGGGATTCATGGAGAAAACGCTTGGCGAAGACGGCGACCTCGGCCCCACTGGAGAGAGAGAGAGGGAAACGGTGGCGAAGATCTGAGCGTCGGCGACGATCCGGTGGTGGAGGATGGATGGGCGAAGCGGGCTTCTTGTGAGGAAAAGGAGTTGGGGGAGAGATTCGCCCAAACACTATTGGAGATTTATATAGCTTTTTCTTTTTAAGAAATTACGAGAAATTCAAATAAGCAATAGAAATTAGCAAATGAATTTGGAAAAATTCTAGAAAATTCTAGAAAATATATCCAAGCACATAGAATCCAAATAAAATAGTTTTGACTATTGTTTATGTTGACTTTAGTCATACTAAATTGTTTTGTTGCACAAAGTCCAATATTAAGCTTTTTAATTTAAATTCAAATAAATCCAAATGATGAATTTTCTCATTACACTATTTAAAAGGTTTTTAAAGCTCTGAAAATTGGGATGTTACAACATCGGTTTATGTCAAGGTGTTGTGGTCGCATCAGTTCGAGAGAGACAACTTGAGAGTTGGAGTCTCGCATGAGCGAGTAATAACCAAATTTGTTCACAACCGGTACGTGTTATATGTTGTTTCGTTTCAGAGGTAGTGTTCTTTTGTTTAAAACAATGTTTAGAATTCAGGGTCGAATTCCATTAAGGGGGGTAGAATGTAATATCCCGATCATTCATTAGTGAGTACAATATTATTTAGAGAGGGAGATTAACAAAAAATTCAGGATTTGTGGGAGGATTGGACCTTGGGCTTTCAGTCCAATGCGTCCTAGCCAAGTGGGCCGACCATTTAGTGGAGTCAAGAGGGGGTGCCCCTTCCCCAAAACCCTAGCACCCCTGCTACAGTACCACCGCCGCACTGTAGCAAGCGGGTACTATAGCAGGCCCCTTCCCTGCTACTATGCTAAGAGGAGGAGAAGAGGAGAAAGGAAGGAAAAGAAGGAAGAAGAAGAGGAAGAGGAAGTGGTAGAAGAAGGGGTATCTTCGCGAGGACTTCAACGAGGTCCAACGGAGAATTCGTGGGTAAATTCGTGTTCCCAATTAATTATTGCAATTCTTTTATATGTGATTTGTCGCCGAAAGTCAGATTAGTACCTTGCTGTTGTAGATCGGTATTTCTACAATTCTGATGATCCGTAAGTTTAATTTAGTTCCAAGTGAAATCAGGGGTTATGGTCTCCTAGAGTTATGTGGGTAATTGCGATATCTTTATGAAAAGTCTTGGATCACAATTTTTGGATAGATAGATATTTAGTTACAAATTTTTGCAATCTGAATGCCTATTCAGTCCCCGGGATTCGGGCAGTGAACATGGTTTTGCATATTAAGGCTTGGAAACGGAAGAATATGGACTTTTGGTCTCCATGACTTAGATATATAACTTAATAATGATTCCAGAGAGTCCAAGTTCATATTTTTTTGGACAAGTAGAATGAAAGTTATGGAATTTTGAATTATTCATTGCAGTTCTGTCCCTCTATTGGGGACAGTCGGGAAAGATTGCTCTGTTAGCAACTTTTGTTGTGCAATGGAAAAAATTATAATAAATTTATTATGTACGCTAGTTCTCTATAGATTCCAGAACGACTTAGATCATTGTGTTTGGTTGTACCATATAAAAGATATGTAATTTCTAAGTCGATAGTACCGAAGATGGCAAAACTGTCTTCAGAGATAAAAATAAGGGTTTAGATGGATTAATCTGAACTTCCGGTCACCTGAGAATTTGTGGGTATGTGTGTGTGGATTCCAGAGAATTGTGGTGCTATATTCATGATAATTGCCATGGTTTAATTGAATGGAAGTTTATCTATGATTTTGTCGCTGAATGTTATTCTCTCATGGTGGGTTGACAATATCAAGTTCTTTTGCATCATGGCATTCATTCTTGAATCTTGGACTACGTGGTACAAAGAATTGATTCTTTTGAGGTCCCCATCATGCATTGGACGAGCATGAGATCCCCGTCATGTATTGGACGGGCATGAGGTCCCCACACTCTTGGAGTGTGGGCTTGAGGTCCCTGTGCCTGAGGGCATAGGCTTGAGTATGCATCGGCAGATGTACTACTTTGCATTACCGGTAATTGCAAAGAAGGAAGAAAGTTGCATTCTTGTTATTTGCATCGTATGAAAGTATAAGAGGTTCAATTATGGATTCCTTGCTAATGTTCATGAAAGTATAAGAGGTTCAAATATGGATTACTTCTTGTTGTTTATATGAGGATTTTGTTATCTTCATTATCTGATCAAGATGCTTTGTCTTTTACACTGTTGTACTTTGCTGAGTCGTGGACTCACGCTTGTTGTTGATGTTTCTTTTAGGTACTTCTCGAGGTAGCGACATGCATGGGAAGGAGTAGTTTTGGTGTAATTCACTCATGATCACCCAGGGAAAATAAAATAGCTCATTTACTTAAACTTAAATGATCATGCTATTACTTTTATTCTCAGACTGTGTTCAACCTTCGTGATGATTGAGTTTTGTAATTGGTTTAGTCAAGTTTGTCTTTTGGATATTTATGTTATGCTTTATCATTTCTTTTTAGAACTTGATTTATTTACTCTTACATGCTAGAACATTACAAGTGACTTGTTTAGTCTTTCATTCAAAAGGAATCTTAAAGAATACTGTAATATCCTTATGGTTCTGCTAATTGATAATTAGAACAAGGTTTATGTTTAGAATCTTGTTTTCATTGTAATTTTGATTAATGCTAGCTTGTTAGATGTTGAAATGTTTGTTGTTAATTGTTAGTGTATAGAAGTAATTGAATTGTTGAGTTAGTAGCATCCTCGGCTCAAATTTGAGCTGGGGTGTTACATGTGGTTAGAGGCCGTGTCAACCAGGTCACTCTAGAAGGAGCTCAGGAAGCACCTGACGTCGTACTAGGTAAGTTTCTGGTTAACTCAATACCTGTATCAGTTTTATTTGATTCTAGAGCTTCGCATTCGTTTGTTAATTTCTTTAGTCTTTTGCGAACAAGAACAATTTGGAAACTATGCATCTTAGGCATACTTTGATACTCGAATCGCCTGGAGCAGAGTTAAGCTCTAGAGTGGGATGTTTATGTAATATCCCGCTTAATTATTTGAGTACTTAACAAATTAGAGGAAGTAATTAAAGAATTAATTCAGAAATTAGAGGGGGAAATAGAGGTGGGCCTTCAGCCCACGGCCCAAGATAAATTTGCCCTTAAGAAGAAAAAAGAGGAGGCGTGGGTGCCTAGAATCCTAAGCTATCTCTTCCTCCTCCCAGCCGCCACCAGATCTTGCGCCCTAGCCTCTGCGCTTCGTGAGTCCTCCTGATGCATGCCATCTCTCTACTATCTCTGCTTTTCTTTCCATGTCCTACGAATCCATTGCCGAGGAACCATCTACTGTTGTCTTTGCCCTTTTGTCGAATCGCTGCAGAGGAACCATCTTTTTGCATGCATGCCTGCCAAAGCCGAATCCTGCTGCCAGGGAACCATCTTTTTGCATGCATGCCTGCCAAAGCCACACACACACACACAAAGGGGGAGACATGGCTCTGTTGTTGCGTTGCTGCTACTGATCCTATGTGCTAAGTGCAAGTGTGTGCTGTTGTGCTGCCAAGGAGGAAAGAAGGAAGGAAAGAAGAGAAAGAAAGAAACGAAGAGAGGAAGTGTGGAAGAAGAATTTCTTCGTGGGCTTGATCAATGACTTGTTGTGGGTCTTCAAGGGTAACGATGGTTTCCCCTCGCTGTTTAGGTTGTATTAGAGGCAAATTCGATTAGGTTTGTTGGATCGAATTCCTACTGCTAGTAGTTCAGTTCTGTCCAAATTGTTGCGCGGCCGAATTTGAGATTTCCATATCCTAGAGTTATATGGGAATTGTTCTTAGCTTTCCGTAGCTGCCAAGAACACTCAATTCCGAATTACGGTTCAAAAGATATGATAGATTCATTCCTACTGTCCTAAATATCTGACGTGATTTAACTGTCAATTTGTCTATTAAGTTATGATTAATTTAAGAGCAATTTCAGGGTTTCCACTCAACTAGGTTGTTGTAGCATTTTTGTTAACCTTTCCAGATTGATAAAGAACACTTAATTTGGATTTGTAGAATAAAAGATATGACTATTTCTCTACTGCTATGTGGTTCTGTTAGACAGTTCGGATGTTCGACTTTCATAGGACTGTTAACCTAGATTTTTGGCCGAATTGGGAGACTCCGCCAACTAGACTTTTGTGGATATTTTCTTTATGTTTCCTTAGGATCTGAGCTCACTCTGTTTCGAGTCTCAGATCAATTGTTATGATTTATTTTGTACTGCTGTCCAGATTGTTGTCCTGCTAGACTGTAAGTTTAATTGAGTAGATCGACTTTGTGAACCTTGGGTTAGGATGCTGCGATTAAGAGTTTCGAGTGACGTCCTGTTCATGTGGTTCCTTATTCAAGTATTTAATTTGTGTAGGAGGGGGGATTTCGAGTGTAGCGGCATCCGTCTTGCCTCATAACGTTTCGTAGAGCGGAAGGCAAGTACCTTGTAATTCTTATTGTTGGTGAATGCTGAGTGCTTGTTGTTCATACTGTTATTTCTATGATCCATGAGTAGATTCAATGCTTCATGTTATTTTCACATTCGTTAATCTATGTTTAATGAGATGATGTCTTTCATTATTCATAATTCATTCCATTCATTCATTGTTCATGTTTCTTCCACAGGAGTGGAAAGTAAGACCCATCAATTCTAGTATGGACACGTAAGACCCACCATTCCAATGTGGGCAGATTTGGATCCCTGTATAAAACGTTCTTCATACGGGCCTTGGATCCCCGCATTTTGTTAAATGCGAGCCTAAGTGAACACTGACGGGTGTGTCACTGGCTATACCGGTATAAGCAGAAGTGGAGTCCATTCATTCCATTCATTCATATGTTCCTTTCAGTTCTATGTTCATATTCTTTAATGATACTATCATGTTCATATTCATTGTAGTTCATAATATTCTTTGTACTTGCTGGGTCTTGGACTCATTCTTGCCTGTGTTTGTTTATTCTAGGTGATCACTGTTGACGGCATTCTTGGGAGGGAGTAGACACACATAATACATTCACTTCGCAACATTCGATTTTCAATAATATGAATTTGTTCTTGTCATTCATTCGTTAAATGATGAAATGTAATAAATAGAGTTCGATGATGGATTATATCTTTCTCTATGTTAAAGTTGAATAAATAACTGCTTGTCATCCTGGATTAATCTTTTGATAGAATTATCTTAGTGGATTTAGTAGACTTGAATATTTGGAATTTGTGAACCGTTGTTGGATTCAGATTATATTCATGCATTTGTTCTAATAGATGTTGATCTTTTTACGCTAACAGTTGAGATATTGTTGAAATTTTTTCCGTATTGTTGTTGTATATTAGTTTTTAGGTAACATCTTGGCTTCCAAATAGCTAGGGTGTTACAGTTTAGAAGCTAAGTTACTCATTTCTGGAGTTGAGTTTCTAGCCAACCTCATTGTCTTAGACACCCATATTTTAGACATCATACTTGATATGGATTGGCTGTCAAAGCACAAGGCTGTGTTAGATTGTGGCCGAAGAACCATAACAATCAAAGGTACCAATAAAAATAAAGTGGAGTTTCTAGCCACTACAGTGCATGATGGATAGCTGGTAATCAATAGTCTGAAGATCGTTTCTTTATAGGATGTGCTTGCTGTCAGAGACTATCCAGATGTTTTTCCAGAAGATTTGTCGGGATGCCACCAGATCGTGACATTGAGTTCGTTATTGATTTTATGCCAGGGACATTACCGATTTCTAAGAGACCCTATCAGATGCTAGCCGATAAGTTAGTGGAAATGAAGAAACAGATTAGAGAACTTCTTGAGAAAGGTTTCGTGAGACCTAATTCGTCGTCTTGGGGAGCATCAGCCTTGTTTGCCAAGAAGAAAGATGGAAGCATGAGAATGTGTATTGATTATCGTGCCCTTAACGAGGTTACCATTAAGAGTAAGTATCTACTTCCCTGAATTGATGATTTGTTTGATCAGATGAAAGGAGCCAGAGCATTCTCAAAGATCGATCTACGATCAGGTTATCACCAGTTGAAAATCTGTCCAAAGGACATACTGAAGATTGCTTTTTCTATGTGGTACAGACATTATGAGTTCTTAGTCATGTTGTTTGGTCTAACTAATGCCCCTACATATTTTATGAACATGGTGAATAAGGTTTTCATGGAATATTTGGACAAATTTGTGGTAGTGTTCATTGATGACATACTAGTCTATTCCAAGTCGAAAGAAGAACATGCCGAGAAACTTAGAGAGCTTCAGTTTTATGCGAAGTTCAGCAAATGTGATTTTTTGGAAACAAGTGGTTGATTTCCTTGGTCATTTGATGACAACTAAAGGAGTAGCAGTTGACCCTAGTAAGGTTAAAGCAGTGTTACATTAGAAACCGCCCAAGATAGTGACTTAAATTCGTAGTGTCTTGGGAATGGCAGGATATTACCACCGTTTCATTGAAGGATTTTCAACGATCGCTAAGCCTCGTACACAATTGTCGAAGAAGGAGAAAAAGTTCGCTTGGACTCCAGCTTGCGAGAAAAGTTTTCAGGAGTTGAAGGAATATTTGGCATCAGCCCTAGTGCTAGTTTTACCAGATATTTGGAAGGATTTTGATATCTATTGTGATGCTTCGCATCAAGGATTAGGTTGCTTTCTGATGCAAGAAGGAAGAGTTGTTGCCTATGCATCGAGACAACTAAGACCTTATGAGGAGAATTACCCTACTCATAATTTAGAATTAGCTGCTGTTGTGCATGCCCTGAAAATTTGATGTCATTATCTCATTGGTAATCGTTGTGAGATATATACAGACCATAAGAGCTTGAAATACATTTTCACTTAGTCTGACCTGAACAAGAGGCAAAGAAGATGGTTCGAGTTGATAAATGATTATAATCTCGGAATTCACTACCATCCCAATAAAGCCAATGTTATTGCAGATGCTTTGAGCCGTAAGAGCTATTGTAATACTTTGGAATTAAAAGAGAATTGCCCAGAACTTCGTGAGGAATTTTAGAAGCTAAAGTTAGAAGTGGTAACCGAAGGATTCATAGCCAGTTTGGAAGTAAAGTCTACTTTGAAAAGAAGATTCGTGCTGCCCAACTAAGTGATCCTATGATTACAGATATTAAACTTAAAATGGGAGAAGAAAAATTCAAGGATTTCACCAAGGATGATCAAGATACACTTTGGATCAATAGATGTAACTGTGTGCCATATGTTGATGGTTTGAGATAGTTAATTTTAAAGGAGGCTCATAATTCGAAGTATTATATTCACCCTAGAAGCACTAAGATGTATCAGGATGTTAAGAATAAATTTTGATGGCCAAATCTAAAATAAGAAGTTGCCAAGTTTGTTTTCCTATGTGACGTGTGCCAGAAAGTAAAACCAGAACATCAGAGACCAGAAGGTCTGTTACAACCCCTGAAGATTCCGGATTGGAAATGGGAGATCAGAATGGATTTTATCTCTGGTTTACCCAGGACTCAATCGGGGTACGATTCCATTTGTGTAATAATGGATCGGTTGATGAAGGTTGCTCATTTCTTGCCAATCAAAATGACTTACTCAGGAGATCGCCTTGCGGAATTGTATATGTCAAGGATTTTCAGTTTGCATGGCGTGCTTAAGAAGATAATGTAAGATCGAGGATCCCAGTTCACCTCTCGTTTTTGGCAAAGTTTGCATAAAGTTTTAGGGGCTCATCTAAATTTTAGCATTGCTTATCACCCTCAGACAGATGAATAGACTAAAAGAGTAAATCAAGTATTGGAGAACATGTTGAGAGCTTGTGCTCTGGCTCATGCTACGAGTTGGGATGAGAGTTTGCCTTATGTAAAATTCTCGTACAACAACAGTTATCAGGCCAGTCTGTAGATATCACCATTTGAAGCTTTGTATGGTCGTGCATGCAAAACCCCTTTGAATTGGACATAAACAACTGAACGTTTGGTATTCGGACCAGATATTATTTAGGAAGCAGAAAACTAAGTGTCTATGATCAGAGAAAGATTAAAGATAGCTCAGTCTAGATAGAAGAGTGATGTTAATAATCGTCATCGTGATCTCAGCTTTGAACCAGAGGATTTTGTGTATCTTTGAATTACTCCACTTAAAGGTGTCAGAAGGTTTCATGCCAAAGGGAAGCTTGCCCCTAGGTATGTCGGCCCTTTCAAGATTGTGAATCATCGAGGAGAGGTTGCTTACCAGCTTGAACCGCCTCAGTCGTTAGCAGGAGTACATGATGTCTTCCATGTCTCACAGTTGAAAAAGTGTCTTCGGGTGCCAACAGAACAAACCCCCTTGGATTCAATTGAGTTGAAAGAGGATCTTACTTAGAAGGAAAAACCAATCAAAATATTGGATGTGGCAGAGTGTTTGACCAGAAGTAAGTTCGTTCATTTTTTGCAAAGTTCAGTAGAGTAATCACTCAGAGAGTGAAGCAACGTGGGAACGTGAAGAAGAACAGAAAGCCAAGTTTTCTAGCCTTTTCTCTAGCTAGCTTGAATCTGGGGGTTAAGATTCCTTTAAGGAGGAGGTTTGTAACATCCCAATTTTCTGAGTTTCAAAATCTTTTTGAGTTGGTTAGTCCGTTGGAAAATTCACCAAATTTTATTTGAATTTTAATCAAGCTTCAATGGGACTTTCAAATATCAAAACAATTTAATGTGACTAATATAAACATCAATTAATTCCAAAACTATTTTATTTGAGTTCTTTTTGCTTGGAAATATTTTCCAGATTTTTCTGAAATTTTTCCAAGTTCATTTGCTATTTGGATTTACTAGTATTTCTAAAATACAAAACCAAATCAAAATCTCAGAAATTCCAATGGGTTGAATTTCCTAACCCAGCCCAACCCTATTCCACTTTCTGACCCAATCCCGTGCGGCCCGCCATTTCTCTCTCTCACCCGCATACGCACGCATGGCCCCACCAGTCAACCTCTCCAGCGCCGTTTGCTACGCGAATTCTCCCGAGTAGCAGCCGCTGACATGTGGGTCCCACCGAGCACTGTTTATCTTATCCAAGTCAGGGATGGCTTGAAATCCTCTACCACATGGGCCTTCCTCGATGTGTGCGTTCTGGACTCTCCGGCCGCACGCGTATGAAAGAGGAGGTTGCCCTCGGCTTCCGCATCCTAGCTGCGCCGTCATTGAGCGAAAACCCTAACCCTAGCTGCCGGAAATCGCTATAATATCCCATTTAAACATAAAACACATAAGTGATTAGTATTTAAATTTAATAGAATTAGAAAGAAAAATTTAGATTTTTGGGAGAGGGATGGGCTGCCAACCCATTTTCAAGTGGGGGAAAACCAGTCTTAGTGGCCCAAGGCCCATGGTTGCCCACTAGAAGGCAAGGGGGGAACCACCAAACCCTAGCTCTACTACAGTGTCGTCGCCGTTCTACAGTATGTGCCACCCTAAGCCCTTGCTGCCATCTCCTCCCTTGCGCCACCCTCCCTGTCTTGTGCTACTATTGGCAAAAGCAAGAGAAGAAGAGGAAGGAAGAAAAAGAAAGTAAGAGGAGAAGGGAAATTTCATGGGGATTCACTGAGATTTCACCTCCCTCATATCAATCTCCAAGGGTGACGCTCGATTGTTAAATTTCTTTTGGTTTATTGTTTCGTCTAGTCGGTAGAAGTTCTGTGATTAGATCGATAGAGTTGTTTCGGTTGCAATTGAGTTTTGAGTTCCAATTGAGTAGAATATGGAAACTTCCATCCCATTTATAAGTATAGAATTCAAATAGCTTTCCAAAGAGTATTTGTGCATGATAATTGGATGGTCAGATAATTAGTTATGATTTTTACAATCCGACTGCATGTTCAGTTTCTCAGTTTTGGGCAGCATGCATGGTTATATAAATTAAAATTGGAAAATGGACGAATTTGGACTTTTGATATCCAGGAAATAGATAGATGAATTTATAATGATTCCAGAAAGTCCAAGAACACATTTTTTGGACAAGTATAATAGGAGTTATGGAATTCTGAATTATGCAATTCAGTTATGACTTTCTATTGGGAACAGTCAGGGAAAATGTTAAGTTAGTGAAATTTTGTTGGAGAATAGAAAATTTTTCTTAAATTTATTATGGTAGCTAATTCCCTGTGGATTCCAGAATGTTTTAGGTCACTGTTTTTGGATGAACCAATTAAAAGTTATGGAATTTCTAAGTCGATATTACCAAAGATGAAAGATCTGTCTTCGGAGTTAAAAACAAGGGTTTAGATGAAATAATATGAACTTTTGATCACTTGATAAATTGTGAGTATATGTGTGTAGATTCCAAAAAGTTTGAGTTCATGATTTTTGGAGCTATAGATCAAAGGTTATGCCTCTTCTAAGGTGACTGTTCTATTTTGGACAAAATGGTGTTCGGGAAGGAATGGTGTCGTTTTGGGTTGTGATTAGGAGCGGATATGACTCTTTAGTTTTATTGCAATGTTGTGTGCTTTTGGATGCTATTCTTACTATGTTTTATGAATGCCAAGTGGTGGTGGTGTGTAACCAGGGTTAGAACCCTCTACTCGTCGTCACCCATCACACGGTTGAGGCAAGTGCAAGTAGTTGGTATCATAGGCGCAGAATATTCATGAAGTGTTTATGTTTTACGTATATGAATGTTTGTCCTTGTTCTTGCTGATGAGTAGATTAAGTATTTATGTTGTTTAATCAAAGAGATGAAGCTTCATGAATTATTATCATCATTTGCATCATTATTTGGTCCTTGAGGCTTGGTCTACGTTGTAGCCAAGTAATGAGAAAGTTGAGGTCCCCATTATGTATTAGACGGGCATGAGGTCCCCAGACTCATGAATGGTGGGCTTGAGGTCCCTGTGCTTGAAGGCACATGCATGGGTATGTATCGATGGATGCATACTCTTCATTACCGGTAAATGCAAAGAGAAAAGAAATGTGCATTTGTGGCATTTGCATTGCATGGCATTAAAAGTTGAACAGTTATGATATGGTTGTGGATGACTGTATGTGAGCATTTTTTACTGTTATAATCAAAGTCTTCTTTTGAGGTTTGGTTTAATGTTTTGGTTGTACTTTGCTGAGTCATGGATTCACGCTTGTTGTTATGTTTTATTTTAGGTACATCTTATGAAGGTGACATGTATGGGAAGGGCTAGAAAATGTGATGCACTCCACTACGTTAAACACCATGCTTATTAATTCAATGACTTAAATTTATTTGAGGAATCTACCAGAGAATGTAATTGTTCATTATGATTGTGAGCACCCTTCGAGGTGTATTTGGTTACTTTCATAAGAATTGGTCATTGTTTTCATGATAATTATTTTGGTTATGTTTTAAAGTTTGATATATGATTATCTTGCTCGTATACCTGTTAGATACTTGGAATCCCTTTTATGGTTAATGTTTCAAAGAAGACTCGGTCAAAATTTAAAGAAAAGTCTTAGCTTAGTATTCTGTTATGTTATTTTAGTAGCATTCTAGGCTCATGCTGGGCTGGGGTTTTACAGTTGGTATCAGAGCCAGCTTTAGGTCCATGGTGAATAGATTGACAACTTAGGTAAACTTAATTTGATAAAATTTGCTCCAGGATTAGTAAAATTAACTAAAATATGCCAATAGTTAAACAACTTAAAATTTGACACACTGGTGCACAGTAGAATGAAAATGGGCAAAGCATTGCATTTACATTTCCATTATGTCACATTGATGATTGTTGATATGAATTGATTATGAATGCTTATGATATGATTACATGATTGTTATGTATGATGATAGACTATGTCGAGAGGTAGAGAGGGTTGTGGCCATGGGCATGGCCATGTTGAACCACCGTTCGCGGTATGGAAATAGTGAAGTGTTTACCTTGGGTAACTTGGTTATATGGGTTGAGGACGAGTTCTTTGGGGAAGTTGTTGTCTTCCTTGGGTTTGAATTTGGCTATTCTCATTATATTTGCGGTTGATGAATTTTTATTGAGTTAGTCTTTACAATACAGCAGATGGGTTTTTGTTGGTCTTTATTGGTTCCATCAAGTGATTATTTGTTCTCTTGACTGTTGATCTATTGTTGTTTGTCATGAAAGTCAGTAATCAACAAGATTGATCTGTTCCTGGGAGTTTTGTCTTTTTATTGGAAAAAAGCATCACTCATTTATTCACTTGGTATTTTGGAAAATGAAAATTTTCCTATTCCAAGTTCTTTATCTTATGGAGCTTTGGCCCATGTACTTATTTTGGGAGTAAATTGAGTGTTGAAGTTGAATGCATCTTCTTTAGGAAAGAAACTGTCAAAACTCTCTTGTAACATTTTGTTGTGTTATGTGAGAGGTTGCAAGCATGGAAGATAATAGACAATGTATGAGTTATCAAGTTGGGTCTGTAGTGTGGTGCATAATCGATTTTAACCAAGATCCTTGGAAATAAAGGTGATTAATTTGTTGTTGTCTTAGAATAATTTCATGATGAACTTGATTAAAGGTATGTCTATACCTACTAAGAATCCGAGATTTATTAAGAAATGTGAGATATTGATGAATTGGTCTGATCATTAAGATTGTGGAATTTGGTAAATTTCTTGGATAATTTGGATTAATGGGTCTCAATGGATTAATCTAACCATTAGTGATGGTTATGTTAAGGATGTGTTCGAACATTGCCTTAGAGGATATTAATCTAGAAATTATCATAAATTGGCTACTTGATGATCTTACATAATTGCTAGATTTACCTAATTCCTGACATGCTAAAATTGTTGAAACATGTATATCAGATTAGATGAACGTGGAGGTAGTACTCTGTAAAACCCTGCTTTATAGGAGATTATGTTATTAAATCTTTAATTATATTTTGCCCTAAAACTCTAAGCATAAAGTGGAATGTTGAATCTGTGTTTATAAATGGATATGTGACTGCAAATAGAAGTAGGACCCTATTTGCATGCGTCATTAATACAATTATCAATTCTTAATGATAGTTGAAGTTGGTGTTGAGCAACACTAATAGTTGAGTGGATGAATGTAATAAGTGGTCTTTGATAGCGTGTCTTGTGAAATTGTTATTTGATAGTATGATCTTGTTAAAAGAGGTTTGTTTCAACCTTATGGCTTGTGTTTCTTTTGGAAAGTTTTAGGATGGGGTAATAATGTTGGATGATTCTAGGTAAGAATATATGATTTTGATGTCAACAAAATTGTCGGTAGTGTGAGAGTGATGTTGATTCACTTATAGAGAAAGTAATTTGTTCGCCTCTTGTGATATCACCTAAATGAAAATATTTCAAGTTTTATATTCGTGATCTTTTGGGATTCATGAGTTACGTGGTAGTTGAAATTTGTTGAGTAAAGCGACGTATTGTAAAGTTCTATTGGTTCTTAAGAGATTCGAGTGACATTGGTTGGCCTTTTCCATTCTACCACTGTTGAGATCTTGCTAGGATCAACTAAAATGCCCTCTTGATTGATTACATGGCCCAGAAACCCAACTTCAGAAATCCAGAATTCACACTTATTCAGCTTGGCATAAAATTGGTTCTCTCTTAAAGTCTCAAGAACCAACCTCAGATGCTGATCATGATCCTCTTCTGTCTTGGAGTAGATAAGGATATCATCAATGAATACCACAACAAAATCATCAAGGTATCGGTGCAGCATACTGTTCATGGCTTCCATGAAAACTGCAGGAGCATTTGTTAGTCCAAAAGACATAACCTTATACTCATAATGGCCATACCTCGTAGAGAAAGCCGTCTTCTCGATATCTTGCTCCCGAACTCGAATTTGGTTATAACCGGACTGAAGGTCAATCTTGGAGAATATTTTAGCTCCCTTCAGCTGATCAAAGAGATCCTCAATGCGGGGCAAAGGATATTTATTCTTCACAGTAGCCTGATTAAGAGCCCGGTAATCCACGCACATGCGCCAACTGCCGTCTTTCTTCTTAGTGAAGAGAACAGGCGCTCCCCACGGCGAAACACTACACCGAATCATATCTTTGGACAACAGATTGTCCAATTGCTTCTTCAACTCCTCTTGGAAGGGTCGTGCCAAACGATATGGAGACATTGAAAAAGGTTGAGTTCCCGGAATAAGATCAATCTGGAACTTCACTTTCCGCTCTGGAGGCATCCCAGGAAGCTCCACATGAAATACATCAGGAAACTCATTCACCATAGGAATCTCCTCAATACGCAGTGAAGAATCAGTCTTCTCGCTGAGAGACCAAAGCAACCCAATGGTTGAGGCCCGACGTCTAGGAAACACACTAGCCAACACGAACAAGGAATCGGACGGTGCACTACTCTGAAACACCAGTTCTTCACCGAACAGGGCCTGCAAAGTCACCATCTTCCAAAACAACATATCTTGGCACGGTAACTGAATAACTAGTCCATGCCCAGAATAACATCAAAAGGAGACAACTGAATTACCATAAGGTTAACAGTGAAATTCTCATCATCAATAGTGATAGAACAGCCTGGACATGCTGTAGAGCTAGAAATAAGACCCCCCAGAGAACTAACTACCATAGACTCAGAAATACGCTGCAAACTCAAACCCGCCCTTCTAGCAAACTCCAGAGACACAAAAGAATATGTAGCCCTTGAATCAAAAAGAATGAAAGCCTCATGCAAATCGACTAGCAAAAGTACCTGTCACCACGTCAGGATGGCCCATAGTCTCAGGGGTAGGCATGGCGTAGACTCCCGATGGTGCTGGAGCAGAAGACGCATCGACGCTCTGCAAAGGGTGAACAGAAACTATTGCAGGCGAAGCGAACGATGGCGGTGCAGACGGAACGGGTTCCAGTAGAACCCCGCAGGAGGTGTAGGAGTAAACGCTGCAGGAGGAACCCGTCCTGAAGAAAACTGAGGCACAGGCGCAAGAACAGCAGCTAGGGTCTGAACTGAACCCCGAGGAGCACTAGAAGAAGATGCTGCTGGAACTAACTCCCACTTGATAATGCTCGCTGGGTTTTGTTTGCATACGGACAACTTGTGGCCTTCTCGACCACACAGACGACATGTCCCTTTGAAAGAACACTCTGAAGCCCGATGTCCCTCACCAAACCTGAAGCATTTCATACCTTGACCTGGAGCAGGACGCATCTATAGAGTGGATGACGAAGAACGTGGCGCCGATGAAGAAGAGCGCCATCTTTGAACAGACGAGTGTCTTGACTTCTGAAACCTCTTGGGAGCAGTGTCACGTTGAAGAACCACCTCCCCCACCAAAACTCGCTTCGCCGCCACCGAACCACCCGGAGAGGCAGGGCCACTAGTAGCCTACCTCTGAGAAGAAAGATCTCTCTCTAGCTCCATTCCCTTGGCCTGCTCGACCACAGAGCTGAAGTCTCGCAAGCCAGTCGCTCCCAGAACATGGCGATACTCCTAATTGAGGCCCCTACGGAACCTCTTGGCCTTCTCCCGATCATCATTGGCCACCGCTGGTACAAAGCGCTCCAGATTGTTGAATCCAGTCTCATACTCTGACACTAACATCTTTCCTTGAACAAATATCAGCAGTGACTGCTCCATCCTCTCAAGGAAGGAATCTAGATAGAATTTGGTCCTGAACTGCTCCACGAATACCTCGCAAGTGACTGGTCCCTGCACTGGGGTCCTAGCAGATAGAGCCCCCTCCCACCAGATATCAGCTTGGCCCTTCAGCTGGAAGGCCACGAACCGCGCCTTCTGCGCAGAAGTCATCTCTAACGCACCGAACTGTCTTTCCATATACCTTAACCAATCTAGAGCCTGAACTGGAGTACCCGCTCCATCAAAGGTGTCCAGACAAAGTGACATCCACTCGCGGAGACTCATCCTAGCCTCGGGTGGAACTGCTGCAGTAACCGGTTCCTCAACCGGTGCAGCTGCCGCAGGAAGGGCTACCTGCACTTGTTGGCGGAGTTGCTGGTTCTCCCTCTGAAGATTCTGAATGATAATAGCTGACGCGGCCTGAGCTTCTACAGCCGGATGAGCAGCTGAGGCAACCTCCTCAGCGGCAGCACTAGCAGACTCCTCAGACGAAGCTGAAGACACAGCCGGACCACGCCCACGACCACGGCCACGGCCCAGTGGACGACCATGGCCACGGGCCGCTCCACGACCATAGCCTCTACCTCTCGCCATCTAAGAATACCAAAGCATATAAAGCTAAACATTTAGCTTAACAGTAATAGAAGAACTGAAACACTTCAACAATTGCTCAACAAATGAAACATAACAATAGAAATGCGGAAACAATGAATTACCCATCCCACCTACTGTGCACAGTGTGTCATTTTAATATATTTCTATTAACCATGGACCTAAAGCCCGCTCTGATACCAACTGTAACACCCGGGCTATTCGGAAGCCAAGATGTCACCTAAATAAACTAACATACAACCATCAAGCGGAAGAATTTAAACCATATCTCATCTAAGGACATAAAGAGATCGAACTTTAATAGTACAATGGCAGGAATAAAGACTGAATCCAAAATAATTATATCAAAGGGGTGATCAAGGACCACAAGCAGTACTTAAGCAACTATAACATGGAGAGAGATATCAACCACATCTAACTTTATTTATTACAGTTCATTAATTAACGAATGAAAGACATAACCAAGTCCTATTATTGAAACTAGGGTATGGTGAAATGAATGAATAGTGTGTGTCTACTCCCTCCCAATAGAGCCATCATCAACGTTCACCTAAAATAAACAAACAAAGCAAGAATGAGTCCGAGACTCAGCAAGTACAGTGAATATTTGGACATACAACAAATATGAACAAGATAACATCATTAAAGAATATGAACATAACACCGAATGTATATATGAATGAATGGAATGAATGGATTTAATGAAATGCAAGGATCGCACTCGCTTATACGGTATAGCTAGTGACACACCGTCGGTGTTCACTTAAGCCCGCATTTAACAAAATACGGATCCAAATCCCGTATGAAGAACGTTTCATCACGGTGTCCAAATCTGCCCACATTGGAATGGTGGGTCTTACGTGCCCATCCTTGGAATTGATGGGTCTTTATAATCCACTCCGTGGATGGAACATGACAATGGATGCATGTAATGAACTATGAATAATGAATGACATCATCTCTAATCATGGGAATAACACATATGAAAGGGACATAAACATTGAATCTTCTCATGTATCATATAAAAACACAATACGAACATCAAGCATTCAGCGTCCACAAATCTTAAGAATATCAAAGTATTTGCCTTCCGCGTTGCGACACGTTAGTAGGCAACGAAGGTGCTCCTAAACCCGAAGCCTCGCCGCCTACACAAGTAAGTACTCGAAATAAGAACAACATGGTACAGGACGCTACCAACAACGTTCTACAACACCTTCCCGATAACCCAAGAATTAACTAATAGACCTATTCTGAAAACAGACAATCCAATCACAGAAACGAATCTGGACAGCAGCACGGAATAACTCATATCTATTGATCTGGGACTTGGAATGAGGTGAGCCCAGATCCTATGGAAACTTAACGAACATATCTACAAAATTCTAGTTGACAAGATCTCCCAATTCAGCCAAAATAAAATGCTAACCGGTAGATGAAAGTACAAGACAGATTCTGTCTAGACGAAAAGGACAGCAATAAAGAACAGATCACAACTTTTGATCTACAACTTCGATTAGGGAGTTCTTTATCATTATGGAAAGGTTATAAAAATTTATACCATAACCTAGTTGGGTGAAAACCCTGAATCTTCTATTATCATAATCATAATTTAAAAGGCAACTTGACAGTTCATTCTCATCAAGAATTCAGGACAGCAGGGAAGATCATACCATAACTTTTGATCCGTATGTCAGAATTAGGTGTTCTTGGTGGCTATAGAAAGCTAAGAACATTATACAAATATATCTAGGAGATTGACATCTCAAATTCAGCCTCTAAGAACCCTAAATTGGCCACGTAATCTACTTGACAAATCTGGATTCTAACAGCATATTTTCGATCCAATCCAACTAATCTAATTTCACATCTAAACATCATCAAACAGCAGAGAAAGCATCTTGTTACCCTTGAAGACCCTTAGGAATATGCAGATAAAATCCACCACGAAGAAGTCCCCTTTCCTCTCCCTTGTTCCTCCCTTGTTTCGGCCAGCAAACCCGTAGTCTCCCCTTCTCCTTCCTTCACGAACACTGGCAGCGGGAAGGGGCAGCTCCAAGGGCAAGGTGGCCGGTGCCTATGGCTGGAGGTGGTGTCCAGCAGGGGAGGAGGTGGCAGCCTAGGGCAGGGAGGAAGAACAAGTGGCGGCTTGGGGGAGGGAAAGGGGGAGGGGCAGCTTGGGGGTTAGGGTTAGAGGGGAGGGGGTCGGTTTGGGCTTAGGCCCATGGTGCCTCCTTCTCTTGGGCCCTGGTGGCCGGCCACAAGGCAGCTCTAGCCTGGGCCGGAGGCCCATGTTCCAAAATTCCCCCAAAAACCTTAAATTTTCAATTAATTCCCTCACCCGATTAAATTCTCTCTACGCTGTGAATAGGGTATTACAATTATCAGGTATGACTTGGCTTCAGTGAGTAACCCTCTGGGAGTTAGAATCTTTCTAAAGATAATTTAGTTGAGAATATGTTTTCATGTTGTTGTTAATAAATGAGTATGTTTAGATTGCACGAATTTTAGTCATCGAATCTGAGGATTTCTCTATTATTTACACCAGCAGTTAATTGTAGGAGTCTTGGAGGTTGAAATTGGGCTTGTGATTTATGCTAGAACCTTGGTCGCTTCATAATTATGTGTAAAAGTAGAAGAACAAAAGTGGATTCTGAATAGTGTGTTGATCATTGATAGAATCCTTTGGGTATAGTAAATGAGTGTGTGTGCTGAGAATTTCAAGTTGATTGTCCTTAACGGATGGAGGTGATGTGATTGTGGGTGAAATCTATGTTGTGGTGAATTGGAAATTATTTATCAAAGTAATTCCGTCGGTAGAGGAGTTGGCTAGAGTATGTTGTTGTGGGGTCAGTAGAGTCTCTCTACAAAGGTGTGGATGATGTATTCCGTTTGAGCATAGCATTGAGGTTGCCAATTTAAGAGAAATGAGTGAGTGTGTTATGCAATGGTTTAGAATCCCATGATTTGAGAAAAAGTTTATTCTTAAAAGAAAATTTGAAAAGAATGATTTCTCAAGTAGTGAAATGCTTTCTTGATTCTTGTCTGAGCTGTGAGTTTATGACAGAGGTCATTTGCAATTTGAGTTGGTGTTATGTTAGCTTGTGTGGTTCTTTCCGGTTTAGAAAAAAACAAAGGAAATGATTGATTTGGGCATTCGAGTGATTACTCCTTTGGCTTACGTGGTGTTTATTTGCAAACTGCCTAACTGGAAAGTGGGAAGGTTTCATGATGAATCTTCAATTTTGGATTCGACTCTTTTGGTGGAGCGTTGGTAATGCGTGTTTGCGATGACAATCCTTTACTTTCAATTGGCTCTGTTTGTAAAATAGTTTGTTTAAAACGAGTTCTGTTGTGCGTTCCTAAGTAAAGGAGGTGCTACTTGTTGAGGTGAAAAAATCGATCAAGACATGGAACAAGAGTTCCGTGTGTTATGTGCAGGTTGTGTGGTTTGGTACTAAAGGGAAGGTTGGCCCAAAGTACATTGGTTTGGTTCTGGAAATTGCAAGGATTTTTTTATGATGGCGTATCGCTAGGACCATCTCGAGTCCTGGCGTGGAGTGCACAACATTTTGTGTGACTCGGTGTTGAGAGAATACTTGAGAGTTCTAGAGTGTGAGGTTTTGTTAGGGACGATGACCAACGAGTAAGACCGTGCCCTTGAGTCCTGTTCGTTGAGTGTACCTGAAAAGGGTCGAGAAGAGTGTTGAGGTGTAAGATGTTGGTATCTATCAAGTTGATGGGGTCCCATTAGTCCGAGAGAGAGGCAACTGGGGAGCTGGAGTCTCACATGCGCAGGTAGTATCCAGAGTTGTTCACGTTAGGTACGTGTTATCTGTTGTTCAGTTCTAGTTGTGGTGTTCTTGCGAATATAATGACAAGTAAAATTTGGGGTCAAATTTTGTTTAATGGGGTAGAATGTAATATCCTGTTTAAATATAAAAACACATAAGTGATTAGTATTGAAATTAAATAGAATTAAAAAGAAAATTTCAGATTTTTAGGAGAGGAATGGGCCGCCAACCCATTTTCAAGTAGGGGAAAACCAGTGTTAGTGGCCTAAGGCCCATGGTTGCCCACTAGAAGGCAAGGGGGAACCACCAAGCCCTAGATCTGCTACAGTAACCGCTACCCTTGGCACTTGCTGCCATCTCCTCCCTTGCGCCACCCTCCCTGTCTTGTGTTGCTGCCAGCAGAAGCAAGAGAAGAAGAAGAAAGGAAGAGGACAAGGGAAATTTCATGGGGATTCGCTGAGATTTCACCTCCCTCCTCACGATCTCCAAGGGTGATGCTCGATTGTTAAATTTCTTTCGGTTTATTGTTTCGTCTTGTTGGTAGAAGTTCTGTGATCAGATCAATAGAGTTGTTTTTGTTGTGATTGAGTTTTGAGTTCTAATTCAGTAGAATCTGTAAACTTCACCTCCTAGAGATAAGTAGATAATTCAAATATATTTCCACAGAGTATTTGTGCATGATAATTGGATGGGTAGATAATTAGCTACGATTTTTATAATCCGACTGTCTGTTCAGTTCCTCGGTTTCAGGTAGCATGCATGGTTATATAAATTAAAATTGTAAAATGGATGAATTTGGACTTTTGATCTATAGTAAATAGATAGATGACTTTATAATGATTCCATAAAGTCCAAGAACACATTTTTTGGACAAGTATAATAGGAGTTATGGAATTTTGAATTTTGCAATTCCTCAAGTGATCGAAAGTTCATATTATTTCATCTAAACCCTTGTTTTTAATTCCGAAGACAGATCTATCATCTTCGGTACTATCAACTTAGGAATTTCATAACTCCTAATTGGTTCATCCAAAACTGTGATCTAGGACATTTTGGAATCCACAGAGTGTTAGTTGCCATAATAAATTTATAATAATTTTTCTACTCTACATAAATATTCGCTAACTTAACATCTTTCCCCGACTGTCCCCAACAGAAAGTCAAAACTGAGTTGCACAACTCAAAATTCCATAACTACGGTTATACTTGTTCAAAACGACTGATCTTGGACTTTCTGGAATCTTTATAAAGTCATCTACCTATCTCCTGGACATCAAAAGTCCAATTTCATTCATTTACCAAATCTAACCTATTTAACCATGCATGCTGCCCGAAACCAAGGATTTGAATAGGCTGACAGATTATAAAAATCCTAACTTTCTAACGGTTAATCCACAAATTACCCACTTGGTCTCTCTAGAAACCTTGGTAAAATATATACAATTCTCTAGGTGACACAAAGCCCTAATTTCGCACTAGAAAATACCCAAAACTACAGAATAATACAATCAGCAAAAAACAGATCTGCTACCTGAAACTACAACTCTGGCCCCTTTGGTTATTAAATCAGAACTCACAAACCACAACTAAGTATTGCATGAAAATTAGTAGTAATGTATTTGCATGAGTTCTCTACAAGCTATAAAACTTTCAGCCCAATCCGTGATCGTTTTACCACTCAAACAGATCACCTATCAACACTGCTTTGTGCTAAAACTGCAGTAGTCCAGGCTGACAAAATCCCTCTCAAAACAGGTGCTACTCTCAACTAATCCTCAATCCAACTATAAAAATTGAAGAGCAACAAGTAAAGAACACACTGACCAATTTTGAGTCCGATCGGATGACGTTTGATACTCCGATCGATGACTTGATGAAGACTACGCAGGAGGGGAGGCGCTAGACAGGGGGTAGCGGCCAGGGAGATGGGGGTGGCGGCTAGGGTTGGGAAAGGAGGCGATGAATGCAAGGGAGGGGAGAGGGAACTAGGGTTGGCTGCCCCTCTCCCTAAAACCAGGCCCCTAATGGGCCAAATGTCGTGGGTCGAAAGCCCACGGCTCAGGTTATCTTACTTTAGCGAACAAACTCTTCCAAAACCTCAAATTCTAAATTATTTTCCTCTTTTCTTTCCCTTAATTCCATCTCTAATTGTATTGCACTCACTAATGACAATCACGATATTATAGCCGAGGCCGCAATTGTCGACGACCCTCAGAACCTGAGCGCCACCATCTCGCTGTCGTCCACGTCGCTGGCCACGTGAGCTTTTGCTTATGTTTCAGTCCGGTCAACACCATGTGTCGCCAAGTCAGCAATCACGTCAACGCCTGCGTGGCAAACCAGATGCAAAACCCAAACCCTAAACCTATATGGATCAAGTCCACCATGAGCCTAGCCACTGCCAAGTAGGTCCCACTTGTCAGATTCACTATGCCATGATCGAACCCATGAGCCATAGACCGTGAACCAGATCCAGGGACTTGGTCCACAGACCAGAGGTCCCACCTGTCAGCCACTGTTTTTGATTTTTTAGATTTTTTTTAATTCCAAAACTATTGCTAACGTCGGGATGACGCAATAATTCAGAATTTCCTTTAGAAAGAAAATTAGGGAAATTAAAAATAGTAATTCCTTTATCTTTTTTATTAGGTTTACATCTTCCAAAAGCATGTTCTTCCTCATATGAACTCCAATTTAGCCCATTCAAATATCTAAATTCAAGCTCTACCTTCCTGAGATTTTTATTTAATTTTTGGAGTTTGTTATATCTCTATTTTGTATTTATTTATTTATTTATTTGCTTTCGTTTGCAAGTAGACGTTGATACTTCGGGAGCTTTTAAGGAAGAAGGAGTCGATCAAGCTCAAGACCAGTACCAAGACTTGTTTCAAGGCAAGTTGTACCTTTGACCATGTTGAACCCAGTTTTCCTAAACTACTTTGATTCAATTATTGCATTTTACTTTAAATATTTATTTAAATGTTTTGGGATTAGCTATACACCATTTGATTATATCTACTTTTCCTATTGTATTATCATGATCTTTTGTCACCCTAGCTTGGTTAGTTATTAGTTGGTAATATCATAGCACCAACATGGGTTGGTTTTATACGAATAGTTTGCTTAGCTATGCAATGAGTCATTGATATCATTTGAGTTGTAAATATAATTTTGATTAAGTGATTATGGAACTTGTGTAAAACTGTGTGCAGTATGTTGTTACTCGTTGATGGTATATGTTGTGCTTAACCAACAGGGTGGAAAAAGATTTAGACTGAGGCGAGTGGATGGAATTGTGTTATGGTGGAGCTATGTGCACTTGGGAAAATATGAATGTGCTAGTTGGTAGTAATTGGTAGCCTCGCCTTGGTCAAATAAGGAGTTAACTTTGTGCGCCATTGAACTGAGCCACAATTGTACAACCACATGCCTGATGGGACGGACCTAACCTAGTAAGCAATGGAGTCTTGATGTTGATTACTTAGGCAGATAGTTTAAGCTGTGCGCTAGGGTGGAGGTGTGTTTCTGCCTATGTGGTTATTCACATCGATGGACGGTTTGTCGCTTCCAGGTCCAACAGTGTGCGACAGACTAACCACCTGTGTGTGTGGGGGGTGGGGGGGTTGGTGCCAGCAATAAGCACAGCGGGAGTGTCAATTGTTGAGATAAAGTTTCGGAAAGGTTTTGTTATGATTAGTGCTAGCTACACTAGTTATATCATGTAGGTAAAGTGTACTACCTCTGCAAGGTGTTAACAATCTATTCGAATAGCCGTGTCCGCGGTCATAGACATATTCGGGGATTTTACACGAGGGGTAGATTTTTATAAAACAATTGGGAAGGAACAGCTGTGTGACAGAAATTGATTAGGTTATGAAAGCTTTGTGAAAATACTTGTTAAAATTATTATCATTTATTTTTTTTGAATTATGCTTTCAATCTATTATTTGTATTCAATTACAAATACTGTTTTATTGCAAAATAACCACAGAAGCCAATTTCCTTGGAATAAGCCATCATCTATAATTGTATTTTTATGGTACAACTTGTTGAGTACTCGGAGTACTCATTCTTGCTGCAATCATCCAGCTGAAGTGGTGGAATTGCCACCTACTTTCGAGGAAGAGCTTTATGTAGATGGTGATCGTTAGGTCTTGATCCCAGTCGGTTGCCTGGGGCTAGTCGATGGGTTTTCACTGGAGTTGCTTTCATTCCGCTGCTATTTAGTTTTTAGAGTCAGACATGTGTGGCTTAACAATTGTAAACTCGACCATAAGGTCAAAATGCTTATTTATTATTCAAATTCGTCATTTATTTTTATATTCATCTTGTGTGGAATGATATTCATCTATGTTGACACTGTGTGTACTAGCGTGATTCTGGACTAGTGCATTATGCACAGAGAGTCCATAATTGCATTTTTGGGTCCCGACACATATTGAAGTTGTAAATCCCTTGTCATGTTGCGCTCATGCAGATCCAGTTGCCAAAAGGTAAAGACATCTTGCAATTCATAAAAAAGCATGCAATATCGTTCATACATGAATTCTTTATGCAGACAACGACTACTACTTAATACATATTGAACACACTACTAGTAGGATACACACACACATAAGTTTGTCGAGCCACTTTAAGTGGTCAAGAATCTTGTCCAAGCGCTCGTCTGCAAGTGGCATGTTCACCATTGGACCACATGGAACTACAAGTGGACGTTAAACTACTCTTTCCACCATGGCACCAACAGAGTCAACCCACTGAAAGTACCAGCAACCGTTGTCCTGAAAACCACACCAAATAGTGAAAAAGAAGTGACAAACAAACACAAAATCCAAATACCAGCATTTGTGGAAATCAAACTCATCGAGAGATATGGACACTTGTAGAACGCACGCCCCCTGTTCTCTTCAGTGTTGGATTACATGACATTTGCCTGGACACCGTAGTTCGGGCAGTTCACGCACCTTGCGTTCGTTAGCGCCATCGCCCTTCGACTCATTGAACTAGATGACTGAGACATGGTGCCGAGTAGAGTTCTGAGACAAGTATAAGTATGTTAGAAGAGAGAGGGTTGGACTTTAGTTGTTTGGATGGGCTTTTGTAGTGGTGGGATTCAAGATGCCGGGTAAATTTTTTAATATTAAAATTTAGGCAAATCGTCATTCAAAATGGCGACAGGGATCCCACGTGGGGTAAAAAATAGGTATAATTGGGTTGGTACCATCAAGAAAACTGCAGTTCAGATTAATACCACCGCATTCTTCAGGTTCAGTTTAATACCACCACCCCTTCGCTTCGTTCCGCGAAATACCATGCCCATGACCTCTCCTGGCTTTGCCGTTAGCTCCCATATGAAATGACCCTATTACCCCCCAAGAAATAGGTTTTATCAAGGCTGACTCTCTCCCCTATTCATGAAGAATGGAACTTAGGTAAACTCACTACATTAAACTGGCTAGATAGCACAAAAACCGACAAATCCAAGCAATTCCCTAGCTCCAGTGGTACCAAACCACTCAATCTATTTCTTAATACGTCCAAAACCCGCAGCTTCCTCAGACTTCCAATCTCTAGTGGAATGGAACCATCCAAAAACTTGGAGAACAATCGCTGTGAGCAGCTGAGTGCAATTCCCCAAACCAGAGAGGATGCTCCCGGAGAGAAGGTTCTGGGACAAGTCAAGCCGCTTCAACATGGCTAGCTGCCAAGAACTCCTGGCAACGGTTCGGTGAGCCGGTTTCCAAAAAGATCCAATCTTTCCAAGTCCTTGCAGTTGGAGAGGGAGGCAGGGATCTCACCATGAAACAGGTTGGAAGCGAGGTTAAGCACCCTCAGCCACGGTGGGAAGGTGGCCGAAAGGGCGCCCCGGAGCGAGTTCCCGGTGAGGTTGACCACCTCGAGCTTTTCCATCATCCATATCTCAACAGGGATCTCGCCGCAAAGGACGCGGGAGGGAAAGGAGAGCTCTTTCAGCTCAGTGAGGAGCCTAACCGCTGGGGGCAGCTCGTCGGCGAGCTCCTGCTTGGGTCAAGAGCGCGGGAAGGTGGAGGGCACGATGAGGGCAACGACTTGGGACCTCACATCGTAGGTCAACCCCGACCAGGAGTAGTGGTTAGTGTCGCCGGATTCTAGGGACCATCGGCGAAGTAGCTCGGCGAGTGGCCACCATCTGTGGCTAGCCGAAGGCAACGACCTTGGCGTGGGAATGGGGCGGAAGAACGGCAGGAGGAGCCTTTGCTTCCGGTTGGTGTAGGCGACGACCGATGAGGAGCAGAAGCTCACATGGGGGAGATGGACTGGAAAGTAATTTGGAAAGATTTGGAGGGGTGACAAATGAGAACAAAAGGGGATGAGGGAGAGAGGCAACGAAGTTAGATAGGGCAGATAACATAGAGGTGACGGGCATAGTATTTCGTAGAATGGAGCGAAGGGGTGGCGGTATTAAACTGAACCTGAAGAATGCGGTGGTATTAAACCGAACTACAATTTTAATGATGGTACCAGCCCAATTATTCCAATTTTTTATTATTAAAATTTAGGCAAATCGTCAATCGAAATGGCAGCAGGGATCCCGTAAGTCTCAGTTACCATTCAGAAAGACCCCAAAAGTAGTGCATAACTCATTTTTATTCAAAAAAAAGAAAGAGGGGAGGGAACGGAGAGGAGCAGAGAGGAATAGAGGGAAGGAAAGCTAGCGAAGCGCTATCCATCCGGTCATCCACCTTTTAGGTAATTGTTTTAACTGAATGTATTACACAGTTTTAGATGCATAGTTACGTAGTGTAGTATGTTGTAGATAATATTTTTCGGTGCGTAGTTTAGTTTTAGATATGTGGTTAATCGTGGAAATCTTGTTTATGGTTCAGTACATCGAATATGTTGGATGCAACTAATTTCAAATTTTACTACAGTCAGGGGACTATTCCGAAGGGTCCCGGGGGGTTGATTTGCGTTATTTCCAATTGGCGACCATAACCCTAACAAGACCAGAGCAATGTACATGGGGTGCCGTGATGCGGTGGTTGTTCCACACATTCGATTTGGACCACGCTGTGTATGATCTGAGATTGAGTTGCCTTGCCACCGAGCACCACAGGGCACATATTGAGAGTTAGTGCAGCTCAAGGGGACAAGGTCATGGCAGTCATATGTACGCAAGGCTATGGAGGAATAGTGGGATTGGGTCCTTCTGGCCCAGGCATATGCCAAGCCCATTCCTGCATCAGAGACTGAACAAGAAGGTGGTGGTGATACTATAGAAGAAGTTGGGGACTCCATCCACAGCGCAGCACACACAATGGTCGAAGGTCGAAGAGTTGCTGATATTGTCGATGAAGACCGTGTGAAGAGAGGGTCTCTTAGAAATGGACGCTGTTCTAGGCACTAAATCAATAACAAACTCAATGTCACGATCATTCCCAACAAATCTTCTATAAAAACATCTAGATGGTCTCTAACAACAGGCATATCCTCTAAAGATATGGTCTTAAAACTATTGATTACCAGGTGTCCCTCACGAGCTGTGGTAGCTAGAAACTCTACTTTATTTCCATCGATACCTTCGATTGTTATGGCTCTTCGACCACAATCTAGCACAACTTTGTGCTTTGACAACCAATCTATACCAAGTATGACGTCTAAAGTGTAAATGTCTAAGATAATAAGGTTAGCTAGAAACTCAACTCCTGAAATGAGTAAATTAGCTCCTAGACATCCCAACTTAGAGCTTAACTATGCTTCAGGCGACTGGACTAACAAGGTGTGCTTAAGATGCATAGTTTTCAAATTATTCTTGTATGCAAAAACTTGAGAAACAAACAAATGCGAAGCTTTAGAATCAAACAAAACTGATGCAGGTATTGAGTTAACCAGAAACTTACCAAGTACTACGTCGGGTGCTTCTTGAGCTCCTTCCGGGGTGACACGGTTGACACAGCCTCTAACCACGAACTGTGGTGCTCCTCTGGCTTGACCAGGCACTTGAGGTACTCCTCAGTTGTTGACTAGCACTGGCGTCTTGGTTAGGATAGCTCCAAGGCTGAAACGAACTAGAGTCACCGCTCCCTTTTGAGGGCAATTGTAGCTACAACTGCAGCTGTGTAAGCAGAACCTCCCAGCAAGGATTGCGGTACCACCTAGGGTTTGGTATTTTGCTTAGCCTTCCTATTTTATTTCAGATGCTATCCTTGTAGTGCTTTGCGAGTAGTTTACGAAATTGGTGTAAAATCCAGGTATTCAATACACAGTCAAAAGGTTGGGGTGTAAGGACGTGGGACACTATTCTTCCTGGTGCCCTTATCTGTGAATACAGGTATCGAGGAGGACCGCGGAAGTTGAATGATTGCTGGAGAACAACTACGGATTTTTTTAAAAAATAATACATTTTAAAAAAAGAATTATAGAAATAAATAGTCGAAAAAGAAAATTGCAAAACTAGACTCCTGTCGCCAATTGAATTGAAGAAAAGGAGTTGTTGGTATTTCAATTGGCGACAGGGACCCTATTGCCAATTCAGCTCCCTATTGCCAACTCTATCGCCAATTCAATTGGTGATAGGGAGCTGAATTCCTGAATTGCTCTTGTCTAGAGGGGGCATATGCCACTGGAGAAGTCTCTGACACCATACAACAGGCGACAGGAGACTGTGGGCAATTCAATTGGCGACAGAGTTCTAGTTTTGTAATATATATTTTTTGACTATTTATTTCTGTAATTCTTTTTTAAAAATGTATTATTTTAAAAAAATTGAACAACCACATATTTGATATATACTGTCTTTAAACCATTAAAGGCCTGAATGGAAGGGAGGTATGTGATTTTTCTTTCTTTCTTGGTTTCCACTTCGAGGTGGAATTGTTGTAGGGTCTATTTGGAGGGATCCCTCTTAGCTTTTATATTTTTTTTAAAAAAAAAGAGATGATACCTAGGAGAAACTATGTATGTGGCACCCAAATCCAAATAGAATAGAACTCAAACTTGGGTGATGCGCACCATCTGAGCTAGGCTCGGTTACATGGATCCCTCTTAGTTTCCATAATAAAATCAAGGATGTGTTATTGTGTTATTCTTCAAATGCTTAAAGCAAATATTCCATGTTCAAAGCGCAAAGTGTCCGCTCTAAGAAAAAACACAAAGTGTCGATTGTTTTGGACGAATTTCTACTGTTTTAAGAATTATTGCATGTTTATGTATGTGCTAGCATAAAAGCATGTCTTTGTATACTATATTGCCCATTTGCCTTGTTTGAAGCTTTGATTTGTTCGTCTTTCCCGAGCCAGACTCACACCTATATTTCATTTGGATAAGCAAGCGGAATTACTTATGCCACTGCATGGTTAGGTACTACAACACATATGTTTATATTTGAAAATATAGTTATATTTTTTTATACAACTCTAATACATGTGAAACTTTAATTGTATTTGTTATACAATTGTAACAGTTGTAATATCTTTATAAATCAGATTAATCTGGATTGTTATAATATGGCTACACCATAATAAGTAATATAGATCGTTTTCTTTTTCTCTTGATTAACGGTTCTGGTTCTGGATCTGTGCTTTGGCGCTGGATCTGGACGACGGGAGGCGGACTCGGGTGGTTTTTGGTGGAGATGCGGTGCGTGGCCAACAGTGGCCGTCGACCTCCTTTTCGTGGAGGATGCATGTGATCGTGGCTTCGCGGTTGTGCTAGGCTGTGGTTCATGGCTGCATTGGACAGTGGTGGTGATCTAGCCTTCACTGGTTGGATCTGGCGTCGAGGATGCATTGCGGTGTTGTATTGGAGCACCGGTACCTACTCTCCTGGGTGAAAACTCTCGATCTGGCCTTCAGTGGTTGGATCCAGCGACGACGACGTACGGAGTATGATCTAGCCTTCACTGGTTGGGTCAGACGACGAGCGTCGTATCCTTCTTGAAGGCGTTGTCTTGGAGCACCGATACCTGCTCTCCTGGGTGAAAACCTTCGATCTGGTCTTCAGTGGTTGGATCTGGCGACGACAACGTACGGAGTATTGATCTGGTCTTCACTGGTTGGGTCAGACGACGAGCATCGTGTCCTTCTTGAAGGAGTTGTCTTGGAGCACCGGTATCTGCTCACCGGGGTGAAAACCCTTGATCTGGCCTTCAGTGGTTGGATCTGGCGACGACGACGTACTAAGTATTGATCTGACCTTCACTGGTTGGGTCAAACGACGAGCATCGTGCCCTTCTTGAAGGCGTTGTCTTGGAGCACCGGCATCTGCTTGCCGGGATGAAAACCCTAGAACTGGCCTTCATTGGTTGGATCTGACGACGTTTTCTGTCCCTCCTTGTAGGCGTCGCTTTGGTGATTTGACCCTCAACCACCTTGTTGCTACTGTTCGGATGTGTTGGTTGAAGGAGAAGCTAGCTGTCGCAGGCGGTGGGCTATTCCTGATGCTGCCACAGCATGACAATTTGTTTGTCATTTAGTTCTTGGTCTGCCTTTTGTAAGCCGATTTGTTCGTTTATAATAAATTATGGTTGTGTGCAGCGTATGATGCAGAGGCCGGGAGGCTTGCCCTTCTATTATCTAAAAATGAGAGAATTTATATGATTTTCCTTTTTAACGGATTAATGTCAGAATTTCTAGTCCTCGAAGCATACTATTAGAAGATGGAGCTGCACAAAAGGATGCATTATATTGTCCTCTATTTTGAGCTGTCATTCTTCTCCCGTGCTGCAATGTCATGTATAGTTGTTTTTCTACAGCAAAGGACTGGCTCGGAGCTGCATATGGCATCTTTTCATGCCAAGCATGACTCAGAGGCTTCTCAAGGCCCAGAGTACTGCATTGACGCTGGTTCGACTGGCAATTTTGCAAGGTTCATAAATCACAGTTGCCAACCTAACCCCCTAGCTGGCTAGCTCATAAATCACACAGCGATATCAAGCTAGCAAAAATTATGCCTTTTGCAGCTGATACCATATCTGGTGAGTCTTCATCACTAAAAACTTATACTCTTCTCTTTTATTTTTCAAGAAAAGATCGAACTCTGTTAAGTGCTAACTTGCAAATTCAGTGAAATAGTTAAATCGTACCGGTTGAAACTTTAGCGTTCAGTTATTTGGCCTGTTAGGAGTATTAGTCATTTAATAATTCATTCATTTTCTTCATGTTTCATTTTGCTGTTCTATGTTTTTTCTCTGTCCATCTTAAGAAAATTGAATTGCACTCACCCATATTTGGTGGATGCAATTTATTTTACTAATGAACTGCTACACCTTCATCTTTTAAAAAAAAGATAGATGTATTGGAAATAATACCATCTCCAAAAAGGTAAAATTGACCACTGCTTTTATAATAATATGTTAGCAAAATTATAAAATAAATCTTATCTCTATATTAAAGTTGAGTACAAAAGATGGTACAACAGAGTGCAACATCACCCCATTTTCTTCCTACCGTTCGATTTATTTTCGACGAACAAAAATAGTCACTCAATCATCATACAATCTAAATGTACTATAGACTTCTAATAAAGAAATATTAAGACTGAACAACACCTTCGTACTCTAAATCTCTCACACACTTAAAAACAATGACTTATTTTACATGATTTGCGTAAACATTTCCTCCGGCTATTATGAGTACAGATTTTAATTTTCATACTAAACTAAAAAATAAGTAGAATTTCTGTAACAAAGTGCGGGTTCAATCCTAGTATATTATATTGTTGTGAAAAATATTTGGAGACAAATCTGTATTATCATAGTTATGTTGCCAACCTAGATACTTTTATATACACTATTAGTTAAAGTTGGTAAAGTTTAGTGATAAGCATACCGTGGCGGCGACATGTATTTCTGAATAGATGGATTATGACTCAATGTTTGGTTTCACAACAATATGTTAGTCGATCCCAATTGGATGGTACTGGTTTTAAATTGAACAATAACCAATGTGTACAATTGTACAAGCGAGGATGGCGCACTACAACTTTTGTCTTCCTGCTGATTAACCTGTCTATGGTTTGCTGACTTGATTATCCGGTGCTTGTTGCAGGAGCTCTCTTATGACTTTGGGTATCGCCTAGACAGTGTCATTGGTGCAGATGACAATGTTGTGAAGTTGTGGAGTAACCCTGGTGAAACTTGATGCTTGAGGAAAACTAACATATTCTTCATAATTATGCTTTATAGGGAGACGGCGTAAGTGGAGTAACCCTGGTGAAACTTGATTCTTGAGGAAAACTAACATATTCTTCATAATCATGCTTTATAGGGAGACGGCGTAAGTGGAGTAACCCTGTATATGACATGCTAGCTCTGCTATTTTTAGCTGACATTCAACCCATACAATTCTCTCTTTTTTTTTCATAGAAGACAACATGTATCCTGCATCGACGGACATAACATTCCTACTGGAGTTCCCTTTTCCCATGCTTTTCATGTTTGCGCTGTTTATGTCAATGTGATTCTGTGTTAGTTTACTTCACTTGGCATGTTCAAAGCTGGGAAAAACAATTAGTATCAGGAGGCCTTCGGACTATATATAGTGCTTGTTACTAACAGGTGAGCACCAGCATGATTGGATTGTCGGAGGCAATACCGGTTCTACGAATAAGATCATCCTTCAGGGTTAGTTTGGATGGGTTTCTCTGCCAATCCGGAGGGATTGGTTGCCTATGCAAACTTGCCATCAGGAGGAAATCTAGAGCTGTACAAATTCGTTGGTTTGTATTGTGCCGGTGGTAGGCTGAAGTTCTCTTTGCTCTGTACATCAGAAACTGCATTTGTCCTGCAGCTGCCAGGCGAGCCTATGAAATTTGCTGTTCCATTTCTCTTGGTGGTGGGGAAAAAAAGTCGGTTTTTATGCCTGTATGATTATTATAACACTTACCTGTATGATGTTGTTTTGGCTTTCAGCTATGTTCAATCTCTTTTGTGCTCGATGGTCGTTCCAGGGCGAGACGGCAGTCAGGAGCATAGATTTGTAGCAATGATGGTGTACATTTCGCGGTCGAACCAAAGATAAGAAATGTGGAAGAAAAGACCGATGCCAAAATGTGCAGACTTATGGTCGGTTGACTAGATCGTCTAGGTTGTTCTAAATTGCCAAGAGTAGTTGCTTTAATGTAAAGATCATCTAAGGCGGCCTTGGGATTGCATGGGTTGCATCTTGGATCTGAATAGTTGTTTTTTTTTAATGGAATGAGGTGCAGAGCTTTTGCGTGTAATAAACATGCACAAGTTTTGCTGAAACAAAACAATGCACCAAATGCCCAGCCTGTTCTTTGGCATAGATAAATTCTTGAGCAGGGCACATGCATGGATTATGGATGGCTACAGAAGCTCGGGAATGCAGGATCCGACCGACTTGACATGAGCCTGTCCCGGTGGCGCTTCCACCTGGCTGCCTTCCCCTGACATGGCGCCGTTCGCCTGAGACGCCGTCGCGTTCTCCTGGCCATTGCCGAGCGACTTGGTCACGCCGTCCAAGAACTCGGCCAGCACCGGGTCTTGCACCGGCAGGGGCTGCACGCAGCAGATCCGCTCGACGCCGACCTCCGCCCTGCCCCCTGCGAGCGGCCCCTCCGCCCACCGCACCAAGAAACGGCACGCGCACCGCTCCTCGCCGCCCACTGTCTCGTGAGCCGCCGGTGAGACCTGCATTTGGTCCGCACTCAAAACGACAGCTAACTTCCCTTCGCATGCATGTGTAACGACGTATTGAGGACAGTGCAATGCGAGGACGTCACGTACGGATTCGAGGACGACGTCGTAGAACTTGAGCTCGCCGCCGCCGAGGGCGCATGCGACGCAGAGCGGCGCGCCGGGCCGGAGGTCGCGGCAGCGGGCGTCGTCGAGCGGCGGGCACCGCGCGCGGAACCTGGCGCGGAGCGCGGCCACGTCGCGCGGGAAGGCGAGGTCGACCGCGGGGTCGTACCACTCGTCCAGCTCCTCGAGGAACTCCTCGTACATGACGCGCAGCGCGCCGCCCTGGAGCGCCACGCGCACGTTGTACCACGCGCCGTCCACCGGCGCGCGGAACTCCAGCTGGGACGGCGGGCGGCGCGGCGGCGACGGGGCAGGAGTCTTCCGCTTCCGCGGCGGTGGCATTGCTGCGGCACGGTGGGGGTGGCGCTTCTGTGGTAAACTAGTAGTGTTGCGGAATTGGGACCGTCGCGCTACCGTGCTCTTTCGGAGTTGGATTGTGACGTGTGAAGTGTGTTAGAGCATCTTCAGCGTAACGAACCGACAATGTCGATTTAAATTGATGTCACACAAGTATACAAGGAACTGAGTTTATTTTTCTCTAATGTATTAATCTAAGTTTTACTAATAATTAGGACCCACGTTACATTAAAAAATCACGAAAAATAATATCCTCTCTCAATCGCACTCTCTGTCTCTCTTTCATTTAATGCTTTGAATCGACTTCTATGTAGAGTCTGGTTCCAAGATTTTTTTTGGTTAAAATCGATCCCTCCAATATATTGAATTGATTCAATGTCCTCTCTCTCTCCTTTGAACCGGTTAAAACAACACATTGGAGATGGTCTTAGCAATTTTGTGCCGGTATTGTGAGGCAACTTGACTCCTGGTTCTACACAGCCTCGCCCCACGTAGATTCGAATGAAAACTAAAAAAAGGTCACTTTTTTTAATCATCATCTAATGGTTTTTGATTTTTTTTTGTTAAGCTTTGCGTTTTTTTTCAGTTGCTAGGCTTTTGTTGTCTTCTAACTGGCAGGTATGATTTATTATCTACCAACCCATTAAGGGCTTACTTGCTTATGGTGGTGATGGGTTGATTCTATGTATATGTTACGTTTTGTTGTCAAATGGGCTAATTTGTTTTGTTGCTTATCGGGCCCATAATATCTAGCTTTCGACTCGTTATGGTCTACTTGCCCATGGGC
Organism: Phyllostachys edulis; assembly: GCA_036346405.1. Classification (NCBI taxonomy): domain Eukaryota; kingdom Viridiplantae; phylum Streptophyta; class Magnoliopsida; order Poales; family Poaceae; genus Phyllostachys; species Phyllostachys edulis. Next base: position 46,646,004 of record CM070553.1, read on the forward strand.
CACCCATTAAGCTTCACAATTAAGATTTCAGAGTTGTGCTAACACACAATAGAGCCCGCAAAAAGACCCATTTGAGCAATGAAAACAACAACATAACACACAGAAAATAAAAGGCCCATTTTGCTCAATGCTATCCATTAAAGAAGACGAGTGATTTGATGTATATTTGCATATTACTAAATACTGCGATTTTAGCTAAAATTGTATGTAAATGTTATGAAGTGCAAATATCTGACAAGGGAGAACGATAAATAACAAAGAAACAATAAAAGTAAAAATATAAAATAAACAAGTAAAACTTGTAGATGGAACAACTGTACACCAAGGAGTGAAAAAAAAGTTAAGTACCTGTAGCGGTAAAAACCTGAAAAAAAATGCAAACTATTATAAAGTAAACTACATGCAATTATTAAAGTTACAGTAAGCAAGGAAAGAATGGTTTACCAAGTTGTTTATCTGAGTTACATACCATACAAACTGTCATACATGATAAAAAAAAACAGTCAACTACGTACCATGCAATCTTTATACTACCGCTCTTGATTCTTCTTAGAACCTGCTGAAGATTAATAATGGAATTTGTGTGAATGTCAACAATGGAATTTGCACAAAAGTTGTACTAAAATTGCACGTTACCTAACATTGAAATTTTAATTAAAATGGTATGCCAGATGTAATTCGAGGGACATTTTCATATATAGGTTTGTTCCATAGGTAGTTTCCTTTTAATAACCTTGCTTGATCCCAATAAACAATAAGAAGAAACTAATATCCTAAAACAAAAAACATATAGAACATTGTATGGTAGAAAAATCCTAACCTGCATAGTTGAAAAATTGCATTTAATTGAACATTGGGGAGAAAAACAAAAAAAAACAAATATACTAACAAATATTCATATCATGATGATGGCTAACAAATCAGTACAAGTTACCAAGTCTTTAAGACTAAACCTTTTGTGCTATAATATACAGCAAGCAAACTAAAACAACAAATCTGCAAACATACTACTGAACAGATAGAGCATTAAACAATGACAAACCAAATAACCCTAAAGATCACACAAAACAATACAACCAAATACTATCAGCCTTGGATCCTATAAATCACTAGGGTGCAAAAAAAATCACAGGTTTAATGAAATTGCATATCACATGACACTGCAACTTTAGTTACAAAACTATGCAAGGTTTAATCTTGTACTTTTAATGAACCCAGACTAATAATAGAACACTGAATCATAAATTTAATTCTAACCTAGACAAAAATAAACCTAAACTAGGTGAACCCATACTTAAACAAAAACAAAAAAAAACTAAGCTAAACAGAAATAATCCTAAACTAGGTGAACCCATACTGACAAAAGAAACAAAAAATAGCCTGATATCACATAAACTCTATAGGAAACAAACTTTATGACCATATTAGTATTACACGTCATGAACAATCCTGACGTTACAAAAACAAACATTTATGTTGTACTTAACATTGGTCTACCTCAATATAAACAAAAACAAAAAAAACATCTTCTAAGCTAGACAAAAAATAGCCAACCTTGGTGAGCCCAGACATAAAACAAAATCTAAGCTAGACAAAGAAATGACCTAACCATGGTGAACCTCTAGAAAAACCCATATACCCTAACAAGATATCATTCTAAAAATAACCTAAGTTTAGAGACTTGTGCACCCTAAAATTACCCAATAATATTAGTTCCATACTGAAAATTAAAATTGCAGTACAAAGCAATAGAAATTGCAGAAAGTTCAACATAAACAATTAGTCTACAATTCTTGAACTAGCTAGTAAAATAGAAAAATACAACATATTTACTACCCATAGTTAGCAATAATTCATATATAAGTCTAAAAAATCTAATTAAGCAATTTCTATTGGCAAAGAAAAAGGTCTTCTAAAAATATTTGGTTAGAAGTTACCTACAATTATGTTCCAACTAAAGTAATGAAAACCCCAAGATTAAGCTAATTTCATAGCTAATTAATATTACTCAATCAGTTGAACCCTTGCCTCGTACATATATTACATATTCAACTCAAAAGCATCTAGACACTAGAGTGCATTTTGGAACTATATATTGACCATGTCATAAGTAAGGTAACAAGCAAGCAATTGGCATAGATCATCGTAACAAGAAACTAATACAAGGTAGATACTAAAAACTCTTCCTTAGATACACATAGACAACTAACACTTACAATAGAAATTCTCTGCTCACATCATAGAGGCAAAAACGAGAAACACATTGTTACCTAGAGCGGACTAGTATAAAATTTTAGCTTCATAATAAAAACTTAATGCTTAAGGTGGATATATTTTTTGTATTAGTTGAATGACAAAACTAATATACAGGTTAACAGAGGCAATAATTTTTTCCGGAGCACACATCCAAATTCCTACAAACTTATACACATAAACATGAACCTAACAAAATGTACAAAAGAGCGGAAGAGTATCAGCATTCCTGGGTATTACTCCGGGTCCAACACTACTGTTGCTACATACCTGTGGTGAGCATCACTATGTATCGATCAAGTGGTGGGGAGTATATCACCAAGAACTGAATTGCCCTAATGAACAGCAGCAGAGGGAGGTTGCAGAAAGCTCCCTTGCTCTTCTTGTTCCTCCCAGCTACCTTCATCTCTGTAGTAGCTCCACCACACCAGGGACAAGAAGATCAACAGCTTTACAACCTTAGGTTGCGGAAAACCAAACAATCCAATATATATATAAATTAAGTTTCATATAGAAAATTAAAATTGCAGTCCATATCAATATAAATTGCGGAAAACTGAACAATGCAATATATATACAAATTGTCTGCAACTTTTTAACTAGCAGCTAAAATAGCAAGGGGTTGTCTATTCCTCATAGATAAAGATCTAACCACTCTCATCACTCCCCTCACATCCTACATATAACCCACCCCTCACCTCTAGGACAAAGAATTATTCTAACCTAGAGAAAAATAAATTCAAGTTTAGTGAACCCCAACAAAATACAAAGACAAAAAACTCTAGCCTAAACAAAAAAAAGTAAACCTAGGTGAACCCTACAAATAAAAAAAAACAAATGGGAAAAAAATTACAGCAAAGCAGTACTAAAGTTGCATATTACTTATAACGGCAATTTATTTTCATCTTAGTACTGTGCAATTTTAGGTGACCGAGAGATCAAAAAATTAGGCTAAGAATTACCAAAACTGAAATAGCAAACAACAATATCCTCATTGGCCATAGTTAGCAAAAATTCATATATAAGTCTAAAAATTACAAATAAGAAATTTGTGCACACCAATTACCCAACAATTTCCTTCTAACTAAAATAATGATAGCCCCAAGACTAGGCTAATTTCATAGCAGCTCATATATGACTTTTGAAACTGAAAAAGAAAGATACACGATGAATTAAAAATAAGATAAGTTTTGCTCATATCAAATCTAAGTTAATCTTCAAATGACTAACATAACTTAATAAGATAAGTTTCATACCTTGCAAATAAATGTTGTCAATGTTTGGAGACACAATGAGGGATGCTAGAACGAATGTTGGTGCACGAACATGGATAGAGAAAAAAACCAGAAGAACAAGAAATAAAGGTGAGAACATAAAAAAGAGAATGTCAGAATGAAACTATAAAATCGAATTTAGATCTCAATTTGAGGATACAGTGGCCTGTAATTATGAATACAGATAATTGGTAAGATTATTAATATCCATTTTCAGCAGGGTTGGTGAACCCTAGGCTTGGTGAACCCCTAACGATACACAAAAATAGAAAATATTAGTCTATCCTACACAAATAAAAATCCTAGGCCAGGTGAACCCCTAACAAAAGACATAAACAAACAATATTATTATCTCCTAGACAAAGAAAAATTCGAGGCTTGGTGAACCCCTAACAAAGTACAGAAAAAGAAGTGATTAATCTAACCTTGAAAATATCAAACCCAACCTTAGTGAACCCCCGCCAGAACTAAGCATTTATTAAAAAAAAATTATAGTAAACCTTTATAAGAATTGCACATAACTTACCTGTGCAATATTATCTTAAATACTATGCAATTTTCCATGTGTATTGTATTACAAAAATAAAAGTATATTACTTACTAATCTTGGGTAAAAAGAAGGGCAAAATAGATACGCACTATTCAGAGCAACTGTAACATTGAAGTGCACATCAAATTCAACTATTTGTTGTGTATGTATGAAATATAGAGAGATGCAGATATAAAGATGATTATTCAATTACTTAAGATACATGAAATAGCTTCGCATCTTAGATAGAAGCACGACAACAAAGAAAATGAACATTGGAGCATACTACATTATTATTGCAAATGTTACAAATCCTAACCAACATTTTCACCCTTAGGACAAGCATTACATGAACAGAATAAAGATAACAATAAACTTAATGTTTCGGGCGGTACCTATCAATTTTAATGTCTCTTGTGTGCTTCACTAGCCAGAGGAACGATTTTATAGCCTCTTGGTCTATACAAGGATTGTTCTTTCCCTGCAATGTAGCATACAATATAAATTCTAACACTTCTTACAAGCAGAAGCAAGGATATACAAGGTCTTGATCAGGACAAGCTAAAGTTTAGGCAAGAGCTAAATCAGTAAGCAAAATTGCACATGCATACAAGCCGCTACAACCAAAGATTACATGAAATTTCAAAAATCTTCTACATCCACTATAGCTTAGACAAAATTAAAAATACAGCACAACAACTTGATCCTATGTAGAGTACTACTTCGTACATTAGCATGGACCCTAGTTGAATCACCTCTCTTCTGCTACATTTCATCATGGATGTGAAAAAAGATACATGGTTTTTAGAATGTCTCTTTGGTGCAAAACTTGAGACGCACAGAAACATGAAGAGATGTGTTTTAGATGCTCAAAGTACACAATAACTGTGACCACCTACCCATCCAAACGAAAAGGGAAGGTTGTTTCTAGTTCCTAGAGGCACACTAGCTACTGGAGGTGGGTGGGCAAGCTTAAGATCGCTGACTACCCCAAGCAACTAGCACGTTGTACCATCGCCACCTGAAACCTAATTGAAATCTTGTAAGTCAAGAAAATGATCACCAGTGAGAGCACAAGGAGTGAAAGAATACGAAATTTATGGACAATTAAATAGATCCGAGCCCAAAACCCACAAAATATTTTCGATTCGATCCAATCCGACCGCACACATGAACAAGCATCGAACTGGAAGCACATCAAAGCTCTTCGCGGGCGAGGAATCGAAAGAACACCTGAATATCTTCCCCAAATCTCACTTGCACTTAACAAATCCAAGCCCGAGTCCCAGAAGAACCCAAAAAAAGCCTTTAAAATTCCCCAAATGGAACCAAACAAGTAGAAATCTAACGCCAAAACAAAAAATTTGGAGAGACACACACATCATAGAAAATCCTAGCTGCACCGCAAATCCACCCAAAAATCACACACCCTCACCAAAAAATAGACCAAACAAACGAACAGAAAAATCCCCAAATCCCACCCAACCAAATCCACTAAGGAAACACCAAACAAACCAGAAAACCCACCAAAATCCGGCGCAAGCAACAAAAAATGGAGTAGAAATTACACAGAAGCCGAGCACCCACCGAGAGCCCACCACTAGCCTCGTGCCTACCAAGAGCCCGCTGCTGGCACCATGCACACTACTGGCCGCGTGCCGACACTCTTCCTCCCCCACTATTTCTCCTCTCTTTTTTCTCCACTCCCCCTGCCTCTCTCTCTAATTGAGTAATGAATACAGATGGGCGTGGGGCAAAATCAGAAGACAATGAAGGACAAAGGGAGAGAGTGCTTAACGGGTTGAGTTTTGTACGAGCCCAGCAACCCAACAAATTGCACGAATCTTGGCGCATATACGACGGCTGAAAAATCGACTACGATTTCCAACAAAAGCAGGCGACTGTGAGCTAGCAAAAGCGGTTTTTTATTGATAAATTTGTAATACTTCGATTTATTCTATAAAAGAAAGCGTTCAAAAGGGAAATTACGAATAAGAAAAAAGGAGATTTACGTATTTTTTGACAACTTTGGGCCTTGGGCCTTGGCTCGAGAGGCCCATGAGGGTGGCCACCAATAAAAGGAGGAAAAACCCTAGGCGCTTTCTGATGCGGACGCTCTGATGCTGTAGCACATCACTGTAGCAATCCCCCCCTACTGCTATGCCAAGAGGAGAAAGGGAGGAGAGGAAGGAAGAAGAAGAAAGGAAAAGAAAGGAGGAGAAGAGAAGGGATCATCTTCTCCAAGGATCGTTCATCATTCTCCGGGGTTCTTCAAGGGTAACGAGATATTTCCCCACCGTTTAATGTTGATTAGATGCGAAATTAGATTATTTAGTTTGGATCAAATTCGTTCGGTTGTAAGTTCAGTTCTATCCAGTAGCTTGCGTGGCATATTTCGGGTTCTTAGAGGCCGATTTGGAGGTTTCCATCTCCTAGAGATATTTATATAATGTTCTTAGATTTTTGTAGCCGCCAAGAACATGTAATTCCAACATACGGATCAAACGTTATGGTCTGATCTTTACCGCTGTCCTGAAATCCTGACGAGAGTGAACTGTCAAGTTGTCTCCTAAATTATGATTATGTTATTGGCAGATTCAGGATTTTTCACCCAGCTAGGTTATTGTAGAAATTTTTATAACCTTTCCATAATGATCAAGAACACCTCAATCGGAGTTGTAGATCAAAAGTTGTGTTATTTTCTTTACTGCTTCCCATTTCGTTGGGACAGATTCTGTCTTTCAAGTTCATCTGCCTGTAGTATATTGATTTTGGCCGAATTGGATTATCTCACCAACTAGGTTTTCGTAGATATGTTCGTTAAGTTTCCATAGGATCTAGGCTCACCTCGTTCCGAGTCCCAGATCGTTAGATATGAGTGATTCTGTGCTGCTGTCCCGAATCAGTTCCATGATTGTGTCGTCTGTTTTCATATTAGATCTAATTAGTTAATTGTGGGTTGTCGGGAAGGCGTTGTAGAACGTTAATGGAAGTGTCCTGTTATATGTTGTTCTTATTTCGAGTGTATATTGTGTAGGCGGAGAGGCTTCAGGTTTAGGAGTACCGCCATTGCCTACTAACGCGTCGCATCGTAGAAGGCAAGTACTTTGATGTTCTGATAATTAGAAAATGTTGAATGTTTGATGTTGATATTGTGTTTTTCTAAGGTCCATGATAATATTTAATGTTCATGTTCCTTCCATATGTGTTATCTCCATGATTAGAGAGTATGTCTTTTCAATATACATATTGCATTCCATGCATCCATTATTCATGTCTCATCCACGGGAGTGGATTAAAAAGACCCATCAATTCCAGTATGGGCACGTAAGACCCACCATTCTAATGTGGGCAGATTGGGACACCCATATGAAACATTCTTCATACGGGACTTGGATCCCCGCATTTTGTTAAATGCGGGCTTAGGTGAACACCGACGGGTGTGTCACTAGCAATACCGGTATATGTATGTGTGTAGTCCCTTCATTTCATTCATTCCATTCATTCAAATATTCGTTCTGTGATTTATTCATATTCTTCAATGATGTTGGCTTGATCATGTTTGTTGTATGTCCCATTTATTCACTGTACTTGCTGAGTCTCGGACTCATTCTTGTGTTGTTTGTTTATTTTAGGTGATTATTGATGTTGGCTCTATTGGGTGGGAGTAGACACGCACTACTCATTCATTTCACCCTATTCAAGTCCAAGATTATGATTTAGTTCTATCTTTTATTCGTTATTGATGAACTGTAATAAATAAATTTAGATGGTGAATGATACCTATTGCTATGTTATGGTTAATTCAGTAGTACTTGTGATCTTTGATTATTCCTTCGATAGTTATTGCTTAGATTCGGACTATATTCATGACATGGTCCTATTGAATATTGATCTCTTTTTTTCATTAGATGAGATGGTGTTCTAATTCTTCCGCATTATGGTTGTATGTTAGATTATTTAGGTGACATCTTGGCTTCCGAATAGCCAGGGTGTTACAAAATTTGTGAACCTTTTGCAGTAATCGATGTAATGTACATGGAACAAGTACTCCCATTTAGACATACCTCTCGACTTGCTGAAATACAGTTGGATTGAAAAAAATATTTCAGATTTGACTAAGCATTGTAACATGTATTATAACAAGAAAATTGCTATACAACGCTGAACTAAAAATTTTAGGAGAAAATTCCTTATTTTCCACTGAAAGTTTGCAACTTTCATGATATGCCACTCAAAATTTTGATTTTTCTTCTATGTCACTGGATATAAAATTTTATAGAAAAACTAGGGAACACTATAGTGTTCTGCTACAAAACGACGGGATAGCAAACTCCTGTTCGATGGTGTCGCTGCTGCACACATCATAAAGTGTCCTAACTGAAATAGACTTCATGACTCGATCCCCATTCTCCCGACACAATCCACTCCCACTACTATAGAAAAGGCCTTCACAGACAGTTCAAAAACGTCATCACAGATGGTTTCGTGAGGCGTTTGAGTTTATGGGTCAGTAATGACATAAGGTCATCACAGACGGTTTTTGAACCAACTGTGAAAAAAGCTATCACAGACGGTTCTGAACAAGAACCGTTTGTGGTAATACTATCCTGAGCGGTTCTTGTTCGAGCAAATGCAGCGATAGTCTATTTTCACAAATGGTTCTGAACAAGAACCGTCTGTGACACAGATGGTTCTTGTTTAGAACCGTCTGTGATAGTTTTTTCTTTTGCAAAAAAAAAATCAGATTTTGAGCCAAACCAATCAATTGCTTGACAGTAGTTTCCATATGCAACCTCTAGCAAGACAACTAAAATCCAATTAAAATTCTGATGGCAAACATATTATAGGAAAGGGAAACCAAAAGGTTTCACAACGTCCCCTCTGAATGGGAAAAAAAGAATAAAGTTACAAAGTTAAACTAGTTAGAAACCATCTATGCCTCCAAGCTCCTTAAGAACTCATCGACTTCTTGGATTAGTCTTGTGAGCTCCTCTCTGTACCTCACCAACATATCACAAGACGTTCTTGCATGTCGTCGAGTTCGACTCAAGCTCATCGGCAAGGAGAGACGACTGAAAACATTCGGCGGCCTTAGGTAACACAAAATTAAGATAATTTTCTTTACAACAAACAACCAACAAATTGTGTATGTTTTAGGGATGTACACGTACCTTTCGGTAGTCTACCTACTATGGCAGACAAGGAGCTCCTCTGCATCCCTCGTCGTCGTCGGCGGCTATGTCTCCTTGCCGAACCGCGATGGGGAATCGAGGGTGGTCGCCGAAGCTTGGTGAGGGGAGGGGAGAGGGAGAGACTGATGGAAGACAAGGCTAGGGTGGCTATAATATATAAGGACAGCGCCAAAATATTTTGCCTCCCGCGCAAACGTTCAAAATTTTTGAACTCCCGCGCTGCGAATCACAGACATTTTCATACAAAAACCGTCTGTGACGACATATCACAGACGGTTCTTAATACGAACCATCCATGATAAGTATCTTATCATAGACGGTTTGTATTAAAAACCTTTTGTGATATGTATCTTATCACAGACGGTTTGTATTAAAAACCGTCTGTGACTTGGAATTTTTCTTACTATCTGATTTTGCCATGGTAAAAATCCGTGAGTAAGGAAAATTCCAAGTTATAGATGGTTTTTAATACAAACCATCTGTGATAAGATACATATCACAGACGATTTTTAATACAAACCATCTGTGATGAGGACGGGAATCACAGACGGTTCGTGTTGAAAACCGTCCATGAAGTATCGCAGACGGTTCTGAACAAGAACCGTCTGTGATATTTAGTCGTTTCATGGACGATTCTTGTTCAGAACCGTATGTGATACTTCATAGATGGTTTTCAACATGAACCGTCTGTGATATTACTTCTTTACAGATGGTTTTTAGCGCAACCAGTAACACATGTATCGCTAAACCAAAACCGTCTGTGATTGTATTTAATACAGATGGTTTTGGTCAACCGTTTGTGATGAGGCATCCAGTATTAGCCTTTTTGTAGTAGTGCCCTCTTAACTCCTACCACTCTCTTCTATTAGGTCTCCACAACCGCAGCGACCGGCATGTGGTTGAGGAGACGAGGGCCAGCAAGCCGTGGCGACCGAAGTGTGGGTGCTATGACAAGGGACGACTATATTCTTCGTCTTTGTAAAGTACTAACTAATACTCAAAGTGCCTTATGATATACTTGTCGGCTCATTCTCTAGGAGCTGGAGTCGCAGATGATGCTAACTACGAGCAATCAAATGTAACTACAAGCGCACGGGTTAATTGTAGCTTTTCACCTAGAGTATTCCAGGGTTATTGAATCCACAAGGAACCATCCACTATCTAACTTAGTGTTTTCTAATGGCACATCTAATCCTTCGTAAAATCATAGCATAAAATGACGATCCTATCCTAAACCCTTAGGCAAAAAGTTGACAATAAATGTTATAGGTCCACATGACAGTTGTTCATCCACCAAGAAGCTAATTTAATCTATCTACTACTATTCTTTTAGTCGCTTCGATAGATCTCTCACCAGGGACCTCGAAGGATATCTCAATACTTTATTCATTACTATAAACTTGATACAACAAGACTCATACTATTCTTAGTGGCTACCAATTTCTATCTCTCTTCTTTACTCGTTCAATCTACTCTTCTCCATGGCATGGTGGCCTAATGGCTTATGGTAGCTCATGGTTAGGGATAGATGTCACTTCCAATTTATACTTGTAAAAGACTATTGGATTATTGCCACATGGCAACATCATATCCCTACAACCACAAAATATCTCAACTCTAGAAACACCCCTACAAATATCTAATTCTAGATAATTCTATACTTTGCCATAAAGCATGGTTAGTTAATTTGTTCTAAAGCATTCCTAGGAAAAATCTCTTACTCTTGCCAATTTGAGAATTCTTTAGAACATTAGGGAAGTATGCATTGCACTAATTCTTAACATTTTCAAATTATTCCCAGACATTCGAAATTGATACTTTTAATTGCTTCCCAAAATCTTTCAAATTATTTAAAAAAAAAATTCAAAACAAAAACACTCAAATTATTCTGAAAAGGTTCAATTCAAAAACTTCAAAATTATTCCAAAAAATCTATCAAATCAAAAACTTTTAATTGAATCCCATAAACTTTCAAAATATCCCAAAACTTCCAAAACAAAACATCTCATTTTGGAAACTATCAGAAAATTAGGATTTTTGGGATGGAACTTTGGTAAATATGGTATTTAACGATACCGAACCGTATTTTGAAAAATACCATATTTACCGAACTAACAATACTATATTTATCGAAAATACTGAATGAACAGTCCTAGTGCATGGTACCCTATGAAAAAAAGTTGGAAGAAATCTTGCGGCAGTGACTCCGATGCCGCTTTGACCAACACGCTGTTGCCCGAGGCGGCGGGTTGCGTGCTTTTCGACCACCCGATACTGTGTTGCCATGTGCCACTAGCTCAGGATGATAGCCGCCGCGTGCGCTACGGAAATGGGTCACCTGCATTGAACGGTTCAATGCAGAGTATCTACAATGCCACGTATTTGAAGCAAATATTTACCATCCGATCGAAAAACAAAGGTCTAGATCAATCGCTATAGTAAATTTTCATTGTTTCTACCATTTTGCTACGTATTGTCACATGTTACTGTTCGAAGAACCATCATTTTGCCATTCTTCGTTGCTGTCAACGCCGGTTAAATTTGCAAGCTGCAAGCATGGAGGCTGACACATTCTGCTGCACAGCAGTAGTAGAGGTGTAATACCCTAAAAGTATTCGAAAGAATATTCGAGAGAGATCAATTATTTAGGAGAAGGACTAAATATAAGTTGGATTTAACAGCAATTAGAGGGGGGGTGTTCAGCAAAAGTGGGACACCTAGGCCTAGGCCTTGTCCCATAAGGCCATTAGGTGGCTGGCCAAGGGGGGGAGGTGCCACTCCCCCCCCCCCCCGCGCCTCCCCCCAAAAACAATCCCTCACCCTTTGTCCCCTCCTCCCACTTGAGGCCGCCACCCACATCTCCTTTGTGGCCGCCACCTTGGGTCTCCTCCCCTGCGCCTCCCCATCTCTAGTAGCACCTCCTCCTCCATTGATGCCCCCTGTTGCCGGTGAAGAGGATCCCCGAAGCTGCCCGAGTGGAGGAAGGAGAACGACACCCGGCTTAGTCGGCCAAGAAGAAGAAGAAGAGAGAAGGAAAAGGGAGAAGAGAGAGGGGAAGGGGAGAGGTCGCAGACTAGGTTCATGATCTTCGGTGGTTCTTCAAGGGTAATCTCGATCCCCACTCATTTAGTAGCGAATTCATGATTATTAATCAATGTCGGTATTAGATCTGTTAGGACAGCCAAATTTGGCCGACGTTTTTGATGTGGTTAATGGCAGAATCTGTCTTGGATGCCTCCTACAGAGTTGTAGACGACATCTATACCTTTTTGTAGAGTATTATATCATTTCATTTGGACATGCGGTTCAAAAGTTATGAATTTCGTAGCGCTGTTGTTCGGTAGATCTTCTATAATTCTGACAGTTATTAGTAATCAGACTTAAGCGGATAGTTAAAGGAGTATTTAGAAGATCTCACTATAACTAAAAATGTAGATTATTTTTTTAGCTTTCCATAAAGCTAAATAACACGAAATTTGAATAAATGTACTGAAAGATATGATAATTTTATTGTCGCTGTCCAGAAACCCTGATGTGAAATAGCTATTCTGTTAATTGTCTTGGTAAGGGTAGTATATGGCAGAATATGGAAAGCTCACCAACTAGGTTTAGTTTTATAATTTGATGATCTTTCCAGAAAGTCCAAGAACACCCAATTTGGATCTTTGTACTAAAAGATATGAATTTTTTTATTATGACTGTCTGTCGAGGGGACAGATCGATATTTAGGAGTTTGGAGTTGAGATTGCGCTAGAGAGTATAGCGAGTTCGTATTTACTTCTAGTTTTGTTGTTGGTCTAGAATTGCTATCTTAGAGTGCTTGCTAAATTAATTCAGGTGGAGGAGTGGTCTCGGGGGCAGCACCCACTTCGCATTCTCCTTTTTCGCACGGTTGACGCAAGTACTTTGATTGATAGATTAAATGTGAGTGTTTGATCGTGATTGGCTATGCATGGATGCTAGTATGAAATGTATGTTAATGATTGTGAATTCTAGAGGTATGAGTAAGATTATTCATGTTTGATGCTGCTATCAACACAAGTTAAAGATGGATAGTGTAATTGCTCATGTGCATGTTGCTATCATATTTGAGGCTTGGTCACATGGTGACCAAGCATGAATTTAGCTTGTGGTCCCTATCATGCATATGACGGGCTTGTGGTCCCCACACTTGTGGAGTGTGGGCTCGTGATCCCCATTACTTGAGGAGTATTGGGCTCTTGGTCCCTGTGCTTGCGAGCATAGGCATGGGTATGCATCGACGGTTGCATACCCTACATTACAGATAAAATGCAAAGAGAGTTAAAGAGAAAGTATGCATTGTGCATTGCATAAGTATGTGATATGTTTTAATGCAAAGTTTTGGGAGTGGATACTTGACGAGGATCTAATAATCCTCATTTTATCTTTTATCTACAATTCTTATTATAAGTAAATATGACGTCATATGGTCCCTGGGTATACCCCTTAATTTTATAAGGGAGAAGCCTACTAGGTGGTCGTAAGTTCTTCTACGACCACCCCCATAGTCGTAAGTCTTGCTACGACTACCTTATGGTCGTAAGTTCTTCTACGATCACTACCCAGTCGTAAGATATTCTACGATTACCTCATAGTCGTAAGTCTTGCTACAACTATCTTATGGTCGTAAGTTCTTCTACGACCAGGTCAGCTACGACCACCTTATGATCAATAAAACCTACTGAGCAAGTGGGTCCAATTGATTAAGGAATCTAAACGATCAATGTCTTGTTGTTATTATGCGAAATAATAACACGTAATACCCCATTATCTCTGACTAGTAACTGCCAGGCGGCGTGAAGGAGTTACTAGCCCGATGATTCTCGCAAGCGTCTTGAATTCTTTGGATTTGATGAGGCGTCTCAAGAGAGAAAACGGCTATTCCTTCGCGACTATATAAAGACAACGGTCAGAGAGGAAAAGGAGAGAGGGCAATCGAGGCGTATACACACGCTATCGAGGGCTATTAGGAAGACAAGAACTATCATATGTAATAGTCTTAGTTTTTCTCCTGATTGTTCAGAATACACTCAATACCATACACACACAGGAGTAGGGTTGTTATTCTCTCCGGAGAAGGCCTGAACCTGTATAAAAATACCCGTATCAATCTCTCTGCGTGATTCTATTCTAGGAGACCCCCCGAATCAAACAATCTTTACGTAAGATCGGTTCTAAAACACCGACAATACTGATGTTATAATAGTGTAATATAATGTCTTTTATTTGTACTTTGCTGAGTCTGTGGACTCACTCTTGTTGTTGTTTGTTGTTTTAGGTACCCATTACAGGAACGACATGCATGGGAGGGAATAGTCATAAGTTTGGACACACACTACCATGAATCTTTTATAGTTGATTAAATTTTAGATCGTGCCTTAATAAATGAGCAAACTGCTTAAAGGATTTGTTATGGTTATGCTTCATGCATTGGATTATTTGTAATAGTGATGAGTAGCATATTTTGGATATCTTTGATTATGCTTTAGTTGATTAGCATAGTTTAGATGCCCATCGTTTATGTTGGATATTGGATTATTTAATTATGATATATTTAACTGTTGGAACCTCCGGTATAATTAACTATACAAAGGAGGTTCTGCCGAAATTTAGTAAAAAAATGTCTTAGTTTTAAATTGTTATATTATTAGTTTAGTAGCATTCCAGGCTCATGTTGGGCTGGGGTGTTACAAGAGGAATGGGTCTCTTTTTTCTGTGCTACGCTACATAATCAAAAGATGATTTTTTTTATTTGCCCCCTTGCCGCCACCTCAATAGCAAAAATAGCCCCTCTAGCACTGTATTTGCAAATATAGCCCCCTCCCGAGCGCGGAAGCACGGGATGGCGACACCTGGCATATCTGCGGTCAGGGAGGACGGGCGAGTGTGGGAGCAAGGCAACCAGCACGGAAGGTGGCGGGCCCAGCTGCTTTTCGCGCCACTGGAGCACAAGAGGTGGCCGCCACCTTCCCGCGGTGCCCGAGCGTAGGAGGCCGGCAACCTCCCACGATTCCTGAGCAAAGGAATCGCCCGACCACACGCGACCAACAGCCACGGCGTTGGCGTGCTGCCACGCGCCCACCTGGCCCCCTAGGCAGCGCGCACACCCGCCATGCACTGACCCGCTCGCTCTCGCCTATCGCCTAGCCCACGACCTGCGGCCGCCTGGAGTCGCTCGGTAAATCATGCTGCTGCGCCCGGCCTCCTTCTCATTGGTGCGTGGCCACTGCCCGACCTCGTGCCTGACACTCTGGTGGGCATAAAAATCTGCGCCTTGAATCCTGGCGGCGCATGAAGTCATTTGCATTTCTTTGAGCCACAAACAAAAGACAGAAAGGGAGGAAGAGAAGGTGGTTTTCAGTTGCATTTTGGAAGGTTTTCAATCTAAATTTGGAGGTTGCACAATTGCATAAGTTGTAGGTCGGCTTGCGAGCGTCAAGAAAAGGTAATTTTCATCCACATGCGACTATATTTTTAGCTAGTTGATTAGCATGTAATTAGCTTAGTGGTCCCGTAATTATTATGTAAGTAAACATGCAAGTAGCATAGTTAATTTGTTATTACCGTAATGGTTTCTTGATTGTGGAGAATGTGTTAGGTAACCATGCTTAGTTGACGTAAATGTTTAGCTCATGTGGATGGCATTGTTAGTTAATTAGCATGTCCCTATTAATATAGTAATCCTTCCTGTAGTAGAAATCTCCATTTTGAAACCATTTAAATGGACGAATTATTTGAACCATGGATGGTGTGCATTATTTCGCTCGTACGCAAACTATTCGTCATATACATTACGAAATTAAAATACTTAGTGCATTAGGAAAAAAAATACTACACGATGTGTAGGGTGTTAATTTTTACATGTCCCCCATTAGTCAAGAATTTTGGGAATCTGAAACATTATTAGCTAGCAGTACGCAGACAATTCGGCGTGTACATTAGGAAATGCAAAACCAACCCAAAAAGAAGATTTATGTATTTATTTGTGTTTCTCATTTTGCGTGTAGAACCCAACGCTGTTGGAATTCTTCTCGACCAATAAGAAGAGACCCCAACCACAGAAGGCAAGTCTTGCCTGAACATGTCGATTGAAGACTTGTTTGTGTTCTATGGTGATGGTCTCATACGTGACGGGCTGTACGGGGCTGACCTGTCAAAATGTGACCGTGCTGAGGTCTGGGCACCGGGTTTGAAGGACATTAGCCTATGCAAGCTAAGGAGGTCCATGCGTTCCGCGTTCGATCGGGACACTGGAAGGAAAAGCTACGCATCGAGGCATTCTATGCCTCAGTAGCGGGTGGCACAGGGGAGACCTTTTGGCAACTTATAAAGGTGAGCAGTGACGCTTCGTGGGCCAACTACATAGAGGTCGTGTGCAACCTTGCCACTGCGATATATGCCAGGCCGATGGTGTATGTCCAATTTGTGGAGAGGACGAACTCATTCGCCATGGGTGGTAATGGTGGAGCTGCTGGAGATTAAGCTCCTGGGTTGGTCTTCGGCGCTAATGCAGACGTTGGTGTTGGTGGATTTGTGGGCGAGGAAGTGGGTGATGGAGACTTGAGGAGGCGTGTGGAGGCTTTCGACTATAATAGATGCTTTTAATCTTTTATGGTCCTTTTGTCTTTTCCATGAAGAGCATACACCACTTTGAAATTAATCCCACTTATGATGACATTTGATACCACTTGTGAGAATGATTGATACCAAGAATAATTGATTCCATTTGTAAATACTTGATACCATTTATGCACAACTAATATCCCTTGTAAGCACAAAGTTGATTTGGGTACTTGATCTTCTCTTGAAGGATTGAAATCCACTTCTGAACACTAATTTTAGATTCTACTTGAATAATGAAGGTACCACATGTAGTTCACTTGTAAGCCACTTGATACCGCTTGAGAGATCTTCAATAATTATCACTTGAGATTATGCAATTATTTGGAAATGACCAAATCCAGGAGATACCACTTATTTTCCACTTGTAAGAGATACCATTGGAGGAGATACCACATATCGGAGAGAGCATGGTCAAGAAAAGATTTTGCTCGACAAAGAAATAAATTAGATACCACTTGAACGAGAAAGATGATATCACTTGTAAAAACCAAGATGAATCTCATGCCGAGGTCAAGATGATCAAAAGTGCTACCACTTTTAGAAAGAATACCATTTTTATGATAAAGACATCAAAATACGATCAAAATGGCATATGGAGTCAAGAAAGTACTTGAGGATAGCTAGCAAAGATAACAATGATCAACTTAGCTTTGGGGATCAAAGAGAATGACTAACGAAATTGAAAATCAACAATTTGGACAAATCAGGCAAGTCTCTCTAGGTCCGGTCAGACCGACAGCAAAGATGTGGTCAGACCACTGAGAACCGGCCGTACCACTGAGGAGATGCGATCGTACCGGAGTGCAACAGAATGCATGCCGATGATTGAAATTTTGAGGAGAAGTTAGATATCATGTTGTAGTTCGCTCCAAATTTTTTTCTCAAAGAGACATAAACCACTTTTGGAGCATTTCCATCTATATGCTAAAGTTAAAACTCTTTTGAAAATATTTTTTAACAAATTATACTTTCATTTTTCAAAACAAGCTCATTTCCAATAAATTTCTCCAAGATTGCAAAAATGAGCATGTGATAGTGTTTTCAACATCCATTTGCATGTATTAGTTTGAAATACCCTTATGAGCCAATATGTGTTAATAATTTTAGCTCAATTGGCAAAACTCACTTAAGTGCTAGATTGTGACCACTTAGGTCAAAAAAGTATTTTGGATGAGTTTCAAAATCAAATAACTTTTGTTAGGTTGGCCTTTGAAAATCTTTTGAATGCCAAAAAGGTTTAGAATATCCAACTCTAGAATATTTCTTTTGGGATGGTTTTTAGTTTTCTTTTAGAATAGAATTTGCATGAAAATCTAGTTTACGTAAAAAAAACAACATACTTATAATTTTGGATTTTGGCTAGAAACACTTTTTCACTTAAAATAGGTTTTTCTTGAGCTAAACCCTTTGGAAAACCTTTAAATAGCATTTGAATACATTTTGCAACTAGTTTTTCAAAGGATTACTAATAATTATGAATTTTTTGATTTTTGGCTAAAAAGCTCAATTTTGAAAAACATTACTAGCACTTAATTTATTTGGGCACACTTAGGGATGTAATATACATGTATATGACTTAGCACTCTCCCTTAATGTTCCACTTACCATCTTGATCAAGATTGAAATAATGAAGATTTTCAACAAGAGCAAGAACACATTTTGAAGAAGATTTTCATGAATGCAACCTACACAAGGCAAGGAGCTAGATACTTCAATGTAAATATTTGTTACCGAGATAGCATTGGTTCTTGATATAAAATGATCATCCTCAAGCTTGGCTCTAATTTTGCACATGGTGGAATCCATCTCTTCATATGTGAGCCACTCCAAGTACCTATTTATCATTTAAGCACCTTGTGGTACCCAAATTCGGCTGGGTCCTTGAATGTTAGTCACAAGAGATTTGGGCACCCAAATGGCCCTAACATTAATCTTTGGTGATCTAACTATTCTAGCAATCACCTTGCCATTTTTATCCTTCCTAAGTATATAATGATCATTATAGATAATAGGTTTAGGAGTGATACCTTTGAGACAATCCTTACTAAAATGTCCCTTCTCCCGGCAATTGTAGCAAGTTTGACATTTTCTTCCATCCTTTGTCTTCTTGTCTTGCTTATTACCGGCTTGTCTCTTCTTTGATGATATTTGCTTGTCATTCATCTTGTTTGGGCACACCGAGGCAAAGTGACCCTTCTCATGACAATCAAAACACTTGATATTCTTTATGTGTCTTGTCTTGCTATTCTCCTTTCTTATCTTGCAAGCATCTTTGCTTGCTTAATATCTCATCGAGAGTGACCTTCCCTTTGAAGCTTCTTTCCAAGTCAATTTCTAATTTTGTGACTTGGGCCTTGAGCTCTTTGTTCTCCTCTATAAGATTAGTATGACAAGGCATAGAGGAAATAGAAGTATCTATTTTGGAGCAACAAGACATATCAAGCAAATCATCACAAGAGGTGGATATGCTAACCTTAGATGAAATGCAAGAGCTAGGAGATATACATGGCATATCATCTAGTAAATTACATGTAATGCCTATATCCACCTTAGAGCTAGTGACTTCCTTGAGAAGGAGAGATTCATGTTCTTCTTTTAGCATATCATAATTATTTTGAAGAGAGATATGCTCTTTCTTTAAAATCTTGAATCTCATCTTATCCTTCCCAAGATATTCATTAAGCTCTTCTAACATATCCATCAACTCATCATACGAAGGTTCATCATCATCATTTACCTTCTTATTACCTTTGGCCATAAAGCAATGAGGTGATGTGGAGGAGCTTATGTATTTTTCATTGTCGGAGCTAGAGGTTGAGCATTCTTCTCCCGACATCCATTCTTGTATGCAATCATCATTAGTGAAGGTAAACATTTCATAATGATCTTGAAGATGGGTCCGCATCTCATTAGCGCTATTGAGATTGCATACCTTATTAAATACATCTACACTCAAAGTACTAAATAAAACGTTAATTGCTTGAGCATCGAGATGTAAGCTTTTCTCTTCCTCACTTGTTGGAGCAAGAGGATCCGATGGAGGAGAAAATCCCAGATCTATAATCCACCAAATTTTAGGGCTCATGGCCTTAAAATAACAAGATATGCCGATTTTCCAAATATCATAATTCGTGCCATCAAATAAAGGTGTTTCACCGAGGTGCACTATATCACTCGCCATCCTTTACTCTCTAGATGGTAAGTCTAATAAATGAGAGACCAAGCTCTGATACCACTTGTAAGATCGAGGAGGCTGACTAGAGGGGGGTGAATAGACAGTTTTTAAAATCTTTTGGCTAAAACCGAGTTTTATGCAGAATTGTAAATCAATTCGGTTTTGCTCAATTAAAACCTAAATCAACTAGTCTTGACTAAATGCACTAACAATATAAGACTATTGATAATGATAGCAAACATACAAAGACTATAAGCAATTTAATTATAGAAATGTAAATACCACAAAGTAAAACACAAGAGAAATAAAGGACAATGACACAATGACGTTTTACCGTAGTGTTCGGAGACTTACCGGTCTCCCCAAATCCACGTTGAGGTAAGCCTAAACTAATTGGACCGGCTCCATGAATTAAGCCAAACACCTCAATTTCACTAGTGATAGCTCTTTTCCGCTCCGGGTAGGTGAGCTCCAACCTTCACAACACGCTGGGCCTTCTCACAAGCTTCTTGAGAAGATCACCGGACCACGACGCCTCCACACCGTCTAGGTGTCGGCAAACACAAAGAGTAATAAGCCAAACCGCTTGCTTGACTCTCACCACGTGCAACGAATGCACAAGCTCAAGTGGATACGAAATCCACCTCTAGATGCAACACATGCAACTAGAGACCTCTCTCCTTGCTCATCACAAGGTGCAACACATGCACAATTGAGAGGAGAAGTTCACACTAGCTCAAGTGAGTAAAATGGGATGCCAAATATTATCTCTCAACCGACCAAGGTGGGTGTTTATAGCCTACACATAAAAACTAGCCGTTGGGAGCAAAAATCCCCAAAAATCAGGATTTACGGTAATACCACTGTACAAACCCCGGTACTACCGTTTTTGCTATTCAACGGTCGGAACGGGTGCATTAAATACTAAAAAAACTAGCCGTTAAAGTTTTTAGTGTGGTAGTACCGTAGTACAAAGGCCGGTACTACCGTTCTGTGGTAGTACCACCCTTCTCAAACGGTATTACCGCAGGCCAATTTCAGCACAGACGACATTCAGAAAAAAGGTCATAACTTTTGACTCTGATGTCGGAATTGAGTAGTCTTGGACTCTGTAGAAAGCTTATTCAGAGGGCTACACAACTCACATATTTGATTGATCTCAAACTTACTTGATCAAATCAAAAAGCACAACTCTAAAAAGCCACTACCATGGTCTAAGTCCAAAGAAATAGCAACAAGCAATTTTAGACCATGCCAAGGGAAAATGCATGAATCCCAATAATTTGCAAAACACATTTGCAAACTTGGATCATACCATAAGGAGTAGGTACATAGACTTCAACAATTTACAAAACACATTTGCAAAGTATAGTCATATGCTACAAGGATTAGATGCATAAGCCTCGACTATTTACAAAACACATTTGCAAATAATATCATCATGCCATAGTGAGCTAGAGCAAGCGAGATTGAGCTATCAACACATGATGAGACTCAAGCTATTATACAAGACCCCTCTTAATAGTACGGCAATCCTATACTAGTAATCCGATCTTTCAACCAAACACCAACACCAATAAAAGACTAGGAATATATCTTTAGCCATAGCTAGTCATACTTTTGCCTTGAGCATCATCTTGAAGCTTGATAACGCACATGTTCACTTCAAGTCCAGGTCATTGTCTTGATATGCATCAACCCATGATGCATCCTTTATGAGACTTCCATCAACACATGATGGGTCTTCTCTTGACTTGATTATCAACTCATGATCATCTTCTCTTCGAGATCTTGATATTCATCAACACATGATGCATCCTCTTCTTGAACCTTGACTTAATGACGATCAACTTATGATGTCATCCAAATTCTCCATTACCATGGAACATAACCTATTCATCCAACTCATGGAAAATGTTAGTCCTATAATGATTAGCATTAATTATCAAGATATACCTTCATTAAATGCTTCTTAACAAGCCGTTGCAGAAAGGTGCGGTACTACCACCGTTGATCATGCGGTAGTTTCGCTCTCCAGTACTTCCGATCATAAGGGCGGTACGACCACTTCCCTTCGAGGTCCATAACAGGCCCTGACTGTAAATAACGTATCGCTGACTAGTTTTCAGAAAGACCGGGTTGCGGTAGTTCCACTCAGGATTTGCGGTCATACCACTACGCGATAGTTCCGCCCAATGAACTCGGTAATACCGTTTCTCAAGTCCAACCGGACCACTTGGTTCGACCTAACCAGCTCACCCGATTGGAGCACACGATCGGACCACACATTCGGACAGTCCGAACGTTCAGCGATAGTTCCGCCAAGGATATACGATCATACCGCGACGCGGTAGTTTCGCCAAATGAACTCCGGTACTACCGCACATCAGTAGTACCGCTTACCAAATGCAATCATACCGATTTCCACTGAAATTCTTCCTGATGCTTTTCGGAATGCAATGCATGACTCCTTTGTCTTGAGTCATGTCGATCTTTTACCATCTTTGCATTTTCTTTTCATGTCATCATTCAAACTCCGGGACAAAGCCTTGAAAACATCTTAGCACACACATTAGTCCCACAAACACAATTGCAAATAATTGAATATAACGTAATATGAGTATATATGAACTACACAAGTTTTATATACTCAAAGGATATGTTTCAAAGTAGAGATCCCCAATATATGTGAATAAAGAAATATGGATCAATACTAATGTAGAGTGCATAAATGTGTGCATACGAATGTGTAATAAAACATATGCACATATTCAAGTTAGACTTTTAGTGGAGTTCAATCTATATTTTGGATCCGAGGAATGCAATAAGATATAGGAATATGATGTCGAATGCATACCTCTTTGATTTTTCACCTTTTCATCCAGATAAGACTACACAATAGGTATATCAATAGAAGTATTAGTCTCACATATAGATTTATCATTAATCATCAAAATACTCCATTAACTCATAATGGTGGGTCTATATTCTTCAACTGGGCCCACAGGGTGCAACTGCAGACAACGACCCTAACTTGCCTCAGCGCTGGGACAAGGCGTTGCCCACGTTCGCACATGGTGCTCAGTCAAACCTGCATGAGGTCGACCCGTGGTTCAGGCAGACGTACGGACCAAGCACTATGCACCATTTTGGTGTCGATTGTCGGGAGCATCATCATCCGCATAGCCACATACACAAGTATGTTGTAACGTACTTAACACAATCTTCTCGTTGCACGCTACGATAAACTCACGCAGCCCACCAAATTTGCAGGTCTGGAGTGACCAATTTGGACAGCAAGGCCAAGGATCGCCGTCCACACGTCCTACTCCGCAGGTACATGCTTTCCAGCATGACTACGCATTGCAAACATCATAACCTCTACCCTAACCTAGCAGTACCCTTCCCGTAGGATGTGCACCCCCCCCTATGACCACCTGGGTGGACGATATGCTCGGGCGTCACTCGGATACCTACAATGAGTTCTCTGCAACACCGTCTCCCATGCAGCACTCCCACTATGACTTTCGAGACATACACCACTCCCCTAACAGGCTCACCTTCCCTAGGGATCAGCTATGTCGTCGGGGCAGGCGGCGGACGCATGGACCATGAGTTTTACTGTCTTGTCTTGAGCACCTCTGTGTTTTTTCCTGTACTCTTTTGTATGATGTATGCATGTCCAATGTGATTTACTGTCTTGTTATGTTATGACGTTGTGCTGATTGTTATGTAATGTCATTGTGACATTGTGATTTATCGACAAAAAAGTGCTCCAATATAGTCAATACAAATTATGATATATCGGCAATAGTCAGTGCAAACTCTACCTCCCAGCTTTTCAAATCGACATGACAACTCTACCTCCCCAGCTTTTTAGACCGAAAAGACCAAACATTGATGCACAAACTTTACAGAGGGACATGACAACACTCTGCCACACCCGATTTTCGGACCGAAAGACCAAACCCTACCACTCAAACTTTTCAAAGGGAAATGACAACTCTACCTCCCCAGCTTTTCAGGACAACGAGGCAGCTTTGCGCAGCGATGTGACCCAACGTGTTTGCTTCCCATAGAGATGTGACACAACGCTGCCACATGATTCCTCCTCGGGGCCGCACCTCACAGACGCGAATTTCCTTCAACCGAATTACAATTCAGCCTCGTACGCAGGGCTGGCTCTACATATAAGTAGTGCCCCATCCACGGCGGGTTCTCCTGCATCAAGACTCTAACACAATCTAACTCAGATGGAGAACCAATGGGATGAGATCCGCGAACTTGCAAGGCGTGCTGGGGCCCGAGACGAACAAAGGGAGCGTGCTAGGAGGGCACCTCCCCACAATGACACCCCCTCCCCGTAGCAGCAACCCCAAGCAGAACATTCCAACCGAGCATTCGCCACAACACCTGCCCGAGAGGGAGACGTCGTCCCTCTATTGGTGCAGAGACACATGCAAGTTCTTCAAGTCCAAGCTGTGACTCAGCCTGGGCATGTGTTACTAGGGTTGCGCCAAATACTCCTCAGACTATCCAGACCGCCGTTGGGACACGGGCCGCTATCGGTAGCCGATAAGGACCGGTTATAGTATGTTCTCCTACCATTTTTATTTTAATGTACACACTAAGAACCTCTCCCGTCTACACGTAGTCCCCGGATCCGCTATGTGGCTACCATAAGTGGATCGACCAAGAAATCCACCCACATAACCAGTGGGGTCTCAATTGCGAGGAGTGGGATGCCAAGAGGGACCGCGAGAAGAGGGACGAGGAGCGCCACAGTGAAGAGCACAATGAGCATATTCGGTAGGAGACATAAGCTCATCTCGAGGCATGCAGGTGCAGGGAGCGCGAGGCTCGCGAGAAAAAGAGGGAAATAGTGGCCGAGGCCAAGGCGATCGGCAAGGAGTACAATGCCGAGCTCGTAAGGAAGGGCAAATGGCCCCGGTCCATAGTAGTCCCACGTCGTACTCACCATGTTATTCCTATCTCCTAAAGGCATGTGTGCTTACATGGTCCGGATGCTTGTGTCGTAGTGTACCATAGTAGTAACAAGGATGACTAAAGCAATTATCTGAACTATCATGCTATGTGACCACATGTAACGTGTCTCTGTCTGCGGATACTAATGTAGTTCTGGTTCCGTGCCTCACACTTTACCTTCGGTCGGTTAGCAGTCAACTGACCTTTGGGTTTCTCGAGACCCAGTACATGTCACCCTCAAAATCACTGTTGGCCATCTCATCGGCGAAAGGTCATTTTCCATAAGTAAGAAAAGTATAGCATATTTGGAATATCCCACAACCTCCTCTAGACCGCTAACGTTTTAGGGCATCTTCATAATCACAACGAGTGTTCTCAGCCCCTTCAATTGCATTCTGTAGAAGCTCCATAAAGTACTCTACTTTAACTTGACCATAGTGAAGTAATGTGATTAAGAACCTTGATGTTAATGTCCTTTTGGGTCGATTGCCGAGGAAAAAATGCAATGATTTATTTCTTGTGAACCAAAAGAAAATCAATACGAATTTTGCTAATCAAAATGCTTAAGCTGTTGAGGAAAGGTGGACAGCCCTACACATACATCAATATATCCATCTCACTTCTACACTTAACTAGGCCAACTAGTATGAGCACTCGTGTGGATATCATGGGGATATGCCCATGATCTTAGGATGATGAAACAATTGGCAATGTGGCTTTTGGTTTGAAGTTTCAAGTGTTTTCGACAAAGTTTCAGATCTGTCAGATCAGCAGCGGTCTGACCGGCTTTTGTGCTGAATGTTGATTTAAGTTGTGAATTGATTATGGGTTAGGTCATATCCATATTTGTTAATGCATATGTGTTGCATATTGCATGTTTTGGCTAACGTGGGTCAAGTTGTGAAGAACTTGTTCCGGATTCGTGTTTGCTTGTCTATTCTTTGTGCGGTGGCTTGAAGGTCAACGACGGTCAGCGGCGAGAGGATCGGGACTAAGCTTGGAGAGCTGAGGTCGAAACGATCAAGGATGCGGGTGAGGTCAAGTGACTCAAGCATGGCGCAGAATGGACAAGGATGACCGAACAGGCGATTCGATTCTGGCCCGGTTGGATCAGCGGCGAGAGTCGTTGCAAGTGCTCGATGGTGCGGTGGGATCCGGACGGGAGAGACTTGATGACATGGAGCCGTTGATCAACCTACACATGGCGGAGCAGGCGATTGCTTCGACTGGATTGGACTCGGTCTTCGGAAAAGATCGAGAAGGGGTATTTTGGTAATTTCACCAAATACCGCCTTGGTGACCTTTTGACTAAGCCGCAGAGCGGGGCGGCGCAAAGGAAGTGGTTTAAGTCAAGAGAATTGAAGACGGTGCTTTAATTTGCGTGCCTGTGTGTTCCGTTGATGTTGGGCCTTAACGGAAACCCATTAGGTTTAGCTCCAATTCTAAAAGGGTTTTAGGGTTAAGAGCTGTCATATAAAAGGGATAAGAGATGGGATATTCAGGCGGGCGTTTTGGGAGCCAGTGTGGCTGCGTCCGAAAAAAAAATAGAAACCGAATTGTGGCGGCGCCTTTGTACCTCCCGGAAAAATAGATCTGAGGCGGCTCCTTGTTCCTCCTGCAAATCGGTGCTTAAGCGGCGGCTTGTCCCCTCGGCAGAAATGAGTTTGAGGCAAAGAAATCAGAGTGGCGCAGCGGTTTGATGTTTTGGCTTTCTTTTTGCTTGACTGCCATCAATGGTGTGTTGAGGTGTTCGGTGCCTACGGCGGCGTGTAGCTGCTGTCCTCTCATGCGTCTCGTTTCTTTTTGCTTGTCTGCTCTTGATCGATTTGATGTTGATTGGCTACTTGTGCTGCCTTTGCTCGGTAGAAATAGGTGGCGGTTGTAGCTGTTATTGATTGCCCTGTGCCCAACAAAATCTGGAGCCGTGGCGGCAGATTGTAGTTTTGCGTTTTTTTTATCTCGGCTGAAATCAATGATACGCCTGTAGTTGGTCAATCGACCTCTTTCTTGTTGCATTTTCCTGTTTTCTTTCGGTTTGCTTGTTGGATTTGTGTGGGTTGTTTCGGGCTGTAGAAAAGCAGGTTCCTGACGGCGGCCGATTCCTTGAAAAATCCAGATCTGATGGTTTGCTTTGGGTTTAGCATTCCTTATTGCTTTGGAGACAGTGTGTATGATCTTGTGGTTTGTGTCGGCCTGTACTGTGCGTGTGCGGCGGCTGTAGTTGTTCGCAGGAACTTGTTCACCGGTTCCTGCCTCTGCGTGTATTGGGCCTGAACCTTGTTTCTTAATTGCTGTTTTAGACCAGTTGATGTTTCAGCTGTGGTCTCAATGGTACTTGCTGCTCGGTGCCGATAGAAAAAAGAGGCCGGTGGCGGCGGCCAACTGCTGAAAAAAGATGAGGCTGCCCTAGAAAAACGAAGCCCACAAAATCAGGAATATCGGCGGCGGGCTGTTCTTTGGCTGAGGGAGAAATCGGTGCGCCAGTTATGCCCACAGTAAAGTAGTTCCTTGCTGTCTACTTAATCAAGGTTCTGCAATTTTTATGTCGGATCTGTGAGGCTGCTTCAGTTTTTGTTTTGGTCTTAATTTCCTCCCTGTGTATGCGAGTGAATCCAGCGGCTTTGTAGGGTCATGTGCAGACAGGAAATCTGAATCTTTGTTGCTGTTCCATGTACTGCTTGTGGGCTCTGTTTGTTTGTTTGAGGCAGTAGTTGGCAGCTTGTAGAATCATTTGGTGGCTAGAAAAATTGGAGCTTTGGTAGATTGCTGTTTTTGCTTCATAACCTGGGGCGATTTCCTCTGTGATAGCCAGTTCTGTTCTTGCTGTGCTTGTCCTCTGTGTGGTTGTCAAAACTGTTGCAGTTTGCATTAAATCTTTTCTTATTTACTGCTTGTTGGTTTTAAGTGCTGTGCGTTTTACTGTTTTAGATAGTTTGATGTTTTAGTAGTGGCTTGCTATGGGAACTGTTTATTGCTTGTTGCAGATCGAACTTCCTTTTTATATTCTGTTGATTGATGTGCATACTGTTTGAGCTACATGCATCTTTGTCCTAGTTTTGGGGATCATTGGATTCTGATTGTAAAATCTTGAGGTTTGATCGGATTCAACACGGGTCATCATTGTATTTGTATCTGAGATCTTCATAGCTTTTATAGCTATTGGAGTGAAAGTAGTGTTGAGTTCGATCGAGGTGAAAAAAGAGAAAGCGTCTATTCACCCCCCTCTAGTCGCCTTTCAGGTCCTACAATTGGTATCGAGCCAAGTTTGCTCTTTTGTGATCTTCTTGATCTTTGAGCATGGCGACAAATATGAGGACTTGTGAGCGCTTTCTTGCATCTTGTCGTGGTTCTTTTACCAATGGTGTTGGTCGTAACAAGACATTTGAATGTATGATAAGTCTAATGGCGATGGAGGAGGATTTCTCCTGTGATATTTGTGGCGAATCCTTTTGTTTTGATTGTCCTAGTTTCAGGGATGAGTCACTTTTGGAGCCCGAGGAGAAGAAGCCCAGTGGCGTATGTGCAGCAGCTTTTGAGGATGAACATGATGGAGAGGATTTTGATGATGAGCCTTTTGATGATCATGCACAACCGGAGACAGCTTCTTTGCCGAGTGCCTCAGGCACTCGGCACAGGCCGATATACACTCGGCAAAGGCTTTGCCGAAAGTGCTACACTCGACAAAGGCGCTCGATAAGCGGTTTATCGGCAAAGACCCTTTGCCGAGTGCACTATCGGGCACTTTCGGCAAAGGCTTTGCCGAAAGTGCTAATCTAACACTCGGCAAAGAAAAGTCGACGGCGAAGCGCCACCGTGGACGACGTCTTTGCCGAGTGTCAAGGTCAAGCACTCGGCAAAGGTCTCCGCTTTGCCGAGTGCCATTGAATCAAACACTCGGCAAAGGTGGCGTGCGTGCGAGTGCAACCGGAGGACACTTTCGACAAGCAGGCCATCTTTGCCGAGCACCGGCCCGTGGCACTCGGCAAATCTGGGATGTTTGCCGAGTGCAATGGCCTTTGCACTCGGCAAAGCAATGGTCACTTTGCCGAGTGTCATGGCCATTGCACTCGACAAAGTATTTGAAAACAACCTTTTTATTTGTTTTTACATCCCATCCAAACAAACGAAGAATATATATATATAACAAACATCATCAACATCACATATATATCATCAACATCACATATATATCATCAACAGCACATATATATCACGAACACCACATATATATCACAAACGTCACATGTCTCACAATATATCACAAATAACTTCACAAGTAATCCAAGTGCTCCATCATCTACAACCATAATTGCAAATAGAAGTACCATTAACAACCACAAGTAGTATCACCAAGATGGCCAATGAGACTGATTTGGTGAAGGATTCACTGAAGCATGAGGATCGTTCGATCCCGCCGATTGATTCTGCACAAAGGAGAAGAGATTGCATGTGTGAGACAAGATAAATATATACCATACATGAATAAAACTTTCATACTCCACTAGGTTTGACCGTAAGCATGAACATACAAACTAAAACATTTATACTCACAGGAGTAGAATAGTGAGGAGGTGGAGGTGGAGGTGGAGCGAATAGCGAAGGTGGCGGAGCTACACCCGTAGCGGCGCCAAGACTTTGCATGTACTGAAGAATCTCCGCCATCCTCCGCTGCTCGGCCTCCCGCTCGGCCTCCCGCTTGGCCTCCACCCTCTCCATTTTCTCCATCTTCGCCTGCATCTGCTCCCGTATCCTCCTCTCTTGTTCCAGCTGGGCCTACAATATATTCACCCCAATGTTACAATAATGCAAAGGAAAGGTATGAAAAAACCAATGAACGACGAATAAACCAGGAATAACCTCGAGTGCCTCCACCCGGTGGTGTGAAGTGTCCCGCCGAGGTCGTATGGCGGGCTCGTGCTCGTCGCTTGCTCGAATCTGGAGAGGCGGGAGTAGCGGCCGAGTCGATTCTGCGCCGTCGCCAATCGATGATCGCCCATGCTTCTTGCCTCCTCCCACCCTCATGGCGACTTCTCCATCAAGGTCCTCGGTGCTCGGATCGTACTCGGCCCATGGACCTCCCTTGCCATCGATGTGTACTCACTAAAGGCGGTTGTGGGCGGTCGCATTCTTTGTCAGCCTCGGGCCCGTCCTCGGGTTGTAGTCGGCGTCGGACGTCGCCTTGCCCTTGTGGGCCATAGCAAATGCCTTGAAGATGGAGCAAGGTGGCCACCATGTGGCGCCGATTGCGAGAAAAACAGAAGATGATTAGAAATCATGCAAAATTGGCGTTAGAATAAATAAATGAATTGGCGTACCCATGTTTCTGCGTATCCGCCGAGGTTGCGGCTACCTTGATGGTGTGCTACACAGGCATCATCAACGCCGCCCCGGCACAAGTTGTCGTCTCCTCCCACTCGCGTGAGCACCACTTGTGCACCATCTGTTCTCAAAGATGGGGATGCGGCGCACCAATAAGGAATCATCTACAGGCCATCAAGTACATGACATATCAGAAGATGAAATTAAGCCTACTTAATCTCAAAAGGAATCAGTATTAATGTTCTGTATTTACCTGCAGGTACTGGTCCCGGGTCAGCGTCATGGTTCTTGCGTCCCTTTTGGTGACCTTCGTTCCAAGGACGGTCCCGTGGTAAGTTACGACGGCCTGGATGCGCGCCTCGTAATGCATGTCCCCGACGAGTTTTTGCAAAGACATTTGGTAGCCACGCGATCCGCCCGGCCTCATGTCCGTCCGGCATCTAAAGAAATCCTGCATACAAACACGATGTATCCATTCATTATTTCAAGAATGTCCAATGAATACGATGTATTGAGCAATGTAGTGCGAGGAAGACTTACCCACAGCTCTTGCTTCACCCGCTCCGCCTTGTTGTTGAATACCCTGCGGGCCCGATCTGCAGCATCGGGGGCGGCGGCGTAGTGGTCAAACGAGTAGGCCGGCCCCGTCACTCCGGCGTACTCAACCAGGCCAGGGAAGTGCTCCTTGCACAGAAGACCGAGGATGCCATTGACTTGGCGTGTGTGAGCACCTCCACTCACCACAATCGTCCAGTTCCTGCCCAAGTGATTAAGAAAAATTATTAATTTCTATTTTGATTTTCAACATATCATATAAAGTAGTGATAACATCTAAAGTTACTTACTTTTCCCCCTCGGGTCGAATCAGCGGGCGTCTCTCACGAGGTATCGGTCGCTGAGGGAGGCTCGCGGGACCTCGCAAGTAGACGCTCGACGAACTAGAGGAAGCGGAACCCCCTGCTGTCGCCTCCTCCTCGTCGTCCTCCTGCGCGTCCTCCTGCGCCTCCTGTGCGTCCTCCTGTGCGTCCTCCTGCGCCTCCTCGGCGTCCTCCTGGGGCACCTGCTCCTCCTCCTCCTCCTCACGCGACGGGGCGGCAGGCGACGACTCCCTCCTGCGGCTGCTCCTCCTCCTACTCTCCCCCGGTTCAGCGGTCCTTGTCCTTCGGTACAAGGACGTTAGCTTCCTCATCCCACCGCCCACCATCTTTGTTCAATCACCTGCAATTAAAAAGAGTAAACCAATAAGCACAGATAAACAAGAAGTACTTAGAAAGAGATGCAAAATAAACAAAAGCGTAATTACAAAATAACATAGTATTACATGTATTAGAAATAATCTTCATGATCGGGATTAAATTTGGATCATAAGTCTCATCATCACTATCAATCATGTCGAAATAATCAACACTATCCGAATGAGCAATGTTGCCATTGTCATTGTCTAAATGTAATCGCTCAAGCATTTGTAAGTCCTTCACATTTTGCACCTCATCTCCAGCGTCCTCTTCAATAACCGTTTCATTGTCTACTTCCATTCCGATCGCTTCGGTTAAGTCTATCTCAAACCTCCCTTCTAGTCCTCTTCTTGAAAGAACTCTCCGTCATATGTGTTTGGGTCTAAGTTGTAATCTTCATCGTTTGGGACAGGCACTTTACCGTGTGGCGATACCCTGTGCACAATATCCCAACCCTTAAGATGCCTTATGGTTTGACACGCATATGGGAGATAATAAACTTGCGTGGCCTGTTGGGCCACAATATAGACATCGTCTCTGGTAAGACGGAATCTCGTCAATTTCGACTAGCCCAAGATTAGAATATGTCCGCCTCGTTACTTGAGGATCAAACCAATGGCATTTGAATATGACGGATTAAAGGTTTGGAACCATGAAACTTGAGTTCAGTATATTTCTTCAATTCTTCCATAATACTCGACCTCATCACGCCAGGCGTAAAAACTCCGAACTTGTGGTTCTTGATTGGGCCGACTACGCTCGTAGCTTGTTGTCTGGCGATATCCATTCACGTCATAACGTAAAATGACGACCCTATAGGCAAAG
The DNA here is from genome assembly GCA_036346405.1 of Phyllostachys edulis. Lineage (NCBI taxonomy): Eukaryota > Viridiplantae > Streptophyta > Magnoliopsida > Poales > Poaceae > Phyllostachys > Phyllostachys edulis. The sequence goes on from CM070553.1 coordinate 46,678,439, forward strand.
CCATCGGCAACCTGTCTCAACTCGGCACACATAGACGCATCCCTCTGGCCCTGCAAGCTCAAGCAGGATACATCGTTATATTATTCGCACGTACGAGTAACTTGGAATGTCAAACTAAGTACGAGCTAAATTGACGGTACCTTCCGTTTGAACCAAGAAATGAAATCGGGCATTCCATTTCCGCACCTGTCTAAGAAGGGTATCTACCGTGGGGTAGGATCCCTTGATTGGCCTTGAAATTCATGAAGAAATTCCCTGTACCAACGAGAAACAAGGGGGTTGGATGCAGAATAGTGACGGCGTATTTAACAAGTTCGTTGAGAACTTACTGCATGTACGGTGCCACTTCGTCAAGGTTGGTCAACACGTATAGCATGATATGGCGCCACTCTTCATGATTCAAGGTCTTGGGGGTCGATGCACTTGCGCTTCCGAGTTGCCCTCTAAAAGGCTGAGGTTCGATTCATTTTCGCCAGCATTGTAACGAGGGGGTGGATTATGCACGCTAGGGAGGTTGTTACCATAGTATGTTGTTGTGAAGTTCGCCACCTCCTCCAGAATGTATGCCTCTGCAATGGAAGCCTCGATTTTGCATTTATTTCTACATTTCTTTCGAAGAACCTTTAGACATCTCTCGATTGGATAGCACCAACGGCCCTGCACGGGCCCCCCCATTCGTGCCTCGTACGGGAGGTGCAAAATCAAATGCTGCATCGGATTGAAGAAGCCGGGTGGAAAGATCTTCTCCAACTTACTGAGCAACACGGGTGCCATTCTTTCCAAGTCGGCAATCACGGTCCGAGATAACTCCTTGGCACAAAGTGGCGAAAGAAATAGCTCAACTCGCCAAAGACTAGCGGACATGCTCGAGGACATAGCCTCGAACCATCGCCGGAAGAAGCCGCTCAATCCATATGTGGTAGTCATGACTCTTCATCCCTAAGACTCGCATAGTAGATAAGTTCACTCCTCCTCGATTAGTCGCATACCCATCGAGAACATTAACGTCTGGATCCATTCTAGTACTTCCCTCCTTTGGGGCTTGCTCAAGACAAAATCGGCCTTAGGCCTTCTCCATGTCTTGCCGCGCCTAGGAGGCTTCATATGTTGGTTTGGTCTATCGCATATCGTTGCCAGATCCACTCTAGCCTTAACGTTGTCCTTTGACTTGTCAGTAATGTCCATGATTGTTGCCCAAAGTGCCTCGGCAACATTCTTTTCAGTGTGCATTACATCAATGTTGTGTGGAAGGAGAAGGTCATCAAAATAGGGGAGCCGAGTCAAGCCCGACTTATGAGTCCACATATGTTGCTCACCATATCCCACAAAACCACCTTCTGGATTGACCACGAGACCATCTATCTGTTCACGAACCATGGCACCAGTCATTATCGGTGGTGCAGGTCCATCACTCGACACCTTTCATAAAGTTCTTGATGTCTCGTCTGAATGCATGGTCAAGAGGGAGGAATTGCCGATGTTTGTCGAACGATGAATACTTGCCACCCTTCTGCAACCAAATGAACCTCAGACCTTCCTTGCATACTGGGCATGGGAACTTCCATGAACACACGGTATGAGAATATCCCATACGCCAGAAGTCATGCAGGAGTAGTGGTACCAAACATGCATTTTGAAGTTTTTCTTTGTAGCTCGGTCGTATGTCCATACCCCTTCCTCCCAAGCACGACCAATTCATCAATCACAGCTCCATGAACACACCCATATTATTCCCCGTGTCGGGGAATTATCAACGACAAGAATACGCTACGTCGCTGAAAGCATCTGTGGGGGAGATTGAGGGGATAACGAACACGGGCCAACATGTGTATGGGGCAGCCATCATTCCATAAGGATTGAACCCATCTTTGCTAGCGCAACACGTACATTCTGAGCCTCTTTAGCTTTCTCATGATGAATGCCATCAAAGTGGGTCCATGCTTCACCATCGGATGCATGTACCATCTGTCGAGGATTGTATCGTTTGCCATTTTGTGCCATGTCATCATTTAGCGGATTCCTCGGTCATGTATAGCCGTTGGATCCTCGGTATGAGCGGAAGGTGCCGAGGATTGTCACGGGAATGTCAAGTCGCCTCTTCCGCCATCACGAATCTACCTCCGAGGAACCTAGATGATTTACACTTTGGACGAGACTTTGCTTACACGTATTCGTTCCTAAATAGGGCGCTTTTCTTCGCAAGCATGTATCTGCTCATACGGCATCTTAAGTGCGAAGGAGTTTCGTGACTCGTGCATGCTCTTTGGCGTAGGTGACCCTCCGAGCGGCCGCCAATAGCATCAACATACCATCGAAGGCGCCTCGACTCGGGCTATCTTTGGGACTTTAACGCCATTATCGTCCAATGGCATCCGGTTGAGAAACCTTTGTTTGGCCGTGAAGGGGTTTACGTGCGCGCAAACATGTCGAGAACGCCTTTGCGGTTGCCTCTGGCTCCTCCTCCGACGTCCTTCAAATAATCGTGCCTCGTGATAGTCATTTAACATATCGCTACCCGGCATCGACATCATAATCCTCGACGCGTGGTCTCACCACCTCCTCTCTCATCGATCGGCTTCACCATGGTAGACCCACCGGTATAGTCTGCCGTAAATCCATTCTTCAAAGATGTTCCCCATGACCTTCTTCGTTTGTCTTTTCTGTTTGCACATTTCTTTGCAGGGAAGACAAATTTTACTCGCTCCTTTAGCGCCACGCCAAATGCCCGTTCAAGAAAGCATCGGTCTTGTCGATCCATTCATTGGTGACGACTCGACTTGCGCGCCGTGTACATCCACTCACGGTCCTCCATCCTCTAACATATATATGGCGAGTAATATAAACATCAATTGCATCTACACGACGTTCCTACTATCTAATAGGTGAGGATAGGTCCTAATCCCGCGAGATCCGTAGATGAGGTTAGTTTCCATGCTCTACTCCTATTCGAGATGAATTTCGACACCTCCATTTGTTCTCCAAATACACGTCCTGCCAGGGAGAGTGTGTATCCGGAGAACAACAGGGAGATGATGCCGAAACTCTGTCTCGGATCGGAGCAAACCATGGAAACTAACCCCACCTACGCATCCGCGGGCTGTCCAAAAACGTGGACAATTCAAAGCAGATACGGTTTTAGATATGGAAATATCGCATATTTCCAACCGTATCTCTTTGAACGGGAGACGCTTAATCGGGTTACGTGATCTCGACCATGATACGGAAAGAGGGGTTATACCTAGGGTGGCGGTGGAGTCGGAGCTAAGCGGGCCGTGGCGCGGTCGGGTGATGGCGAGGCGACGCGGCTTGACAGAACCCTTGGCGAGGAAGGCGATCGGGGTCGCCGAGGTACTCCGGCGCCGCTCCGACTGGCTCTTCTCTGCAAAAAAAGAAACATAAAACGTCAATACAAAATTTCGGCAGCACCTCCCCTGCACGGTGAGGTTTCCAAAACCTGCAAGAAAACCAACGGCACGATGGCCGACATGCACATATATATGAACAGCACGATGGCCGACATGCACAAGATTATATCCAACCACATATATATAACAATGTCACAACCACTCCTACGACTACTTAGACTACCACCACTGCTACTCTACCACTACTACTACCGCAACTACTAGTAACACTGCTTGAAAACTTAAAATCCAAAGTTTTATCCAAATTCTCACTAATAGTTCCTACATCTAGAATTTCGCTATATACAAAGATGCTCCTCGCCAAAAAAAAAAGAAGAAGAAACTGCACCTGGATAACACGAGAAGATTCCAGGTAAAATTCTCTGAACCAAAGAAACCCAAGATCAGTTAGTGTACCGATTGTCGCTGCATGTACCCAAAAAAGTTAGCGGATATTTACATTCTCCAAAGAAACAAAGATTAATTAGCAGTACAAATGAACTTCTCAAATGTAGATTGGTCATTCTAGAATAATACAACAAATGATAGTAAACTGAAGATATTTCCCCAAGGGTAAATTACGAAAATGGGAGTATCAATGAACAAAACAAACGATATGTGTACAAAGAACAACTCTATGCAAATGAGAAATGCTATTTCTAAGTTTGAGAAAGGATATCAAAAGCACTCAGATAATCCAAAATATGCAAGAAAAAAGCGAGCTTGTAGAAAAATGTCTCTAGGTGTTAAAGATCATCCATAGGTATTCCAGAGCCACTATTCCCAAATCAAAGCAAACAAAAGATTCTTAACTAGAACACATAAGAACAACTTAACTTACAAAGATAATGTAGAATTGGAAAATAGAAGAGCTAAATGGAAAATTTTACAATTTTGTTATATTCATGAGATTCTCTTCAATTGTACTAATTATACTAATCGGGGAACATTATACTAATTAGGGTTCTAATTCAAGTGCCACATTATTGATCCAAACAATCGCCAGATCTCACAACCGAGGCTCATAAGAATTAAGAAGCGAAAAATTAGCTCACCGACGAGGAACCGGAGCTTGGGCGTGAGGTTGGTCTCGATCTCGGAGGGAGAGGATGGCGGGCGTGGCGGGCGGCGGGCGTGGCAGCCTTGAGCCTGAGTGAAGGCCTTGAGTGTGTGTGAGTGTGTGTGTGTGTGTGTGTGTGTGTGGCAGTTGTGTGTGTGTGTGTGTGTGTAGTGGCCATGCCTTGGCCATGTGTGTGGCAGTGTGTGCGTGTGTGGCAGGCTGTGTGTGTGTGTGCTTGGTGTGTGTGTGTGCGGTGTGTGTGGGCATTGGGCGTGAGGTTAAATCCCCTTTGCGAGTGCCCCGTCGGCACTTTCGGCAAGAGGATTTTAAAAAATTTAAAATTGTTTGCGAGTGTCTTCTCATGACACTTTCGGCGGCTCCTTGAGTGTCTTCTCGACACTCGGCAAAAACCATAAGTGTCATTTTTGGACCTCGGCAAAAACTTTTGACCTCCAAACTTTTTGCAGTCCTCATACAATACACAGTACTCCATGTTCCAATGTGGCATATTTCTCGGACTTGTTCTATATTTCTTTAATTTATTTCAATTAATTGAATTTTCTTGGATAATTCAAATTATAGCTGCTAGTCATTGAATAATGAAAAAAAATGAATGGAAAAATGATATTCATGTTATTTAGTATAATGTGGTAGTAACGAGGAGCAGACCACCAATTTGAACATCTTGTTCACGAAACATGACCACGAACTTGCGGTCGAGTTGTTTTAAATTGTATAAAAAGCAAGCGAAGTCGAAAATGATGAAACTTGTCAAGATGTCATGATATCATATGTGGAGGCTGTGATAAAAATTTGAGAAGGTTTAGCGCAAGTTGTCACGTCTGATGCTTGCAAGCAAGAAGAATCTCAGAAGAAGTTGTCATGTATTCTTACACTTTTTCTAAGGTTTGCAAGCATAAATGCGTGACATGTTGAAAATTGATCGTCCAATTTCAAAAATAGCGGTCAGAAAATTCAAAAAATTAAAAGAAATTAGAAAAAGTCGATGGGATCAAGAGTGCATTGCCGACCGCAAAAATTTGACAAAAGTGAGAAATATGGTTGGTTGTCCAAAAGTGCTTAGAATGCTGTGCCGGCCGTGATTAGCAGTGGTGCCCTTTGCTTAAGTGTTTTGGTTTGCGAGTGCAGACACTTTCGGCAAACCATCTCTTTCTTAGAGTGTAATTTTTGCGAGTGCTCGGCACTTTCGACAAACCATCTCTTCTTGAGTGCGGATGTTTGCGAGTTCTTTCTATCGGCTTTTCGGCAAATAGCCTCTTTCTTGAGTGCTAGATAAAAGCACTTGGCAAAGTATGAGACACTTCGGCAAAAGCGTCTCGGTAGTGATGATGATTCTTGAGGGCGATCCCTACTCAAGCTAAGCAAGGTGAGCAAAGAAAAACTCATTGATGGCTTGATTTCATATGAATACAAATTACATGCTCTTAGGAAGAAAATAAAATTGCTAACAAGAAAAAGAATGATTTGTCTCATGAGCTCTCGAATTGAAAACCTCCATGAATGCTTATGATTCATTGCTTGTAGACATGGAGAACTGAAGAACTCTCTTGCATGCCTAAAATCGAAAATGAATTATTGAGATCAAATGCTTCTATACCATGTGATTCTTGTGTTGCCTTACATCATGAACTTGACAATGCTAAGTTAGAAATAGGCAATCTTAGATCTATGGCTAGAAATGATTGTGATTCTTGTGTAGGCATGCTTGCTGAAATTGAGAAGCTTAGATTAACTAATTCCATGCATCTTGAGCAATTAGAAAATGCTAGGGCTGAGATTATTGAAATTGAAGCTAGGCCTTGTAGCATGTGCTTTGAATATGAAAAATTGCTTAGGATGGTTTAGTCTCTTGCAAAATTGTGCTTGTCTAAAGCTGAAATTGATGCTTTGAGCGCATGCTTAATTGAAAGTATCATTAATTTCTTGCACATCTTGCATTTCATTGAAGAAGCGAGGTTGAGTCTTTCTTGCGATGATATGAGCGCCAAGTCATGTGACTCTTGTATTTGCCTTCACTCCGAGATTGATGTTTTTAAGATTTCTCTTGTTTCTTTGCATTCGGAGTTGAAGTCTTCTTGTGCCAAATGTGAGTCACTTGATGTTGGTTTTTGTGGCATCGCTTTGGATAGCTCTTCTTTGGTGAGTTCGACTCTTTCGGACTCTTCTTGTGTTGTCCAAAAGATTTCAAAAGACAAATGTGCTTCTTTCTCAAATGGTACTAAATCTTCAAAAGAGAAGTACCATTGCATATTTTGTAAGAAGAATGGACACACTCTTGGGTTTTGCTTTCGCCATTTGAAACATGAGTGTCGAGTGCGTCGTCATACCTCTAGGAACACACATAGTCTTTCTCATGGCATGTGTGGGTCTAGTGCCAATGTGAGGACAATTCGTGATGTTAGTTCTTCCAGGACTTCTTTTTTGAGCCATAATGGTGCCGTCCTCTCGGACCGTGTCTACTAGTAGACCTTTACACCATTGCTCATTTTGTGGGAAGAATGGACATCTTGTTGACTTTTGTTTCGGTGTGCAAAACAGATGCGTCGAGCTTATGCTTCTAAGTCTCTTAGTGGGCATAGTCTTTCTCATGACATGCACACTAAAGAGCCAAGCACGAAGACTCACTTTGTTGATGGCTTCTTTGACATGTTTTCTAGTGGTGTCGGACAGCACCGTGGACATGGTTTGCATAGTTTTGGTTTTGGTCCACGAGCTGCCCCGAGACAGGATTTTCGCCGTTTTCCAAGAGGTGGACCTCGTTTTGTTCATCGAGGTACACACCCATGGCGAGGTTGTGTGAGTTCTTTTGATACTTTTGTTGGTTCTCATCTTGGTGCTTTCAAGCAAGGCCATTGTCGTTTTCCTAGAGATGAACCTCGTTTTCCTCATCGAGTTGTCCACTCGCGGCATGCCTTCAAGGTTGATGTTGGATCTTCTTGCATGGACCATCATTTGCATCATGCTAACACACATAGTGGGTCGACTGTCTCTAGTGGTGGTGTGTCCAAGGTTTGGGTTCCCAAGCATTCACTCTCTAACCCTTCGGGACCCAAGACTCGGACACCTTGCCTTTCTCATGTGTAGGTACCAAAACGCGGGTTGGAGAACATGGACTTAAAGGATTCGATCTTTTGCTTCATTACATGATCGAGACACTTGATGGTTCTCCACTCCAATGATGGCCTCCAAGAGGCATGTGCTTTAATGATCGGCATCTACACCTATTTTGTGAGCTATCTTATACCTTCATGCATTTACCTTCCTGATTACTCATACTTGGCATGTTGTGCTTTGCTTTGTGATCATTTGTACCTTATTGGCATGTGTTACTCTTGTGATATCTTTCATCATGCTTTTACCTTGCTTGTACTTCCATGTATCATATTGTTGTTCTTAATTTCCATGGGTGTATGAGCTTGGTCTTGTCATCATGAGCTTGTCTTTGTCTTGTATCCTTATCATCTTGCTCTTGTTGATTTTTTGTCTTATGTATCCACTTGTTCATAATATCCATGTTAGCATTCATTATTCATGATTTGTTCTAAAATGCTTTATGCTTACATGGTTATTGTGCTTCTTATTAATTGTGGATGCATGAGTCTTACCATAACTTTCACTAGCTTGCTTTTGGTGTGTATATGATGTGTGATATGCTATGTCTTTGTTTTGCTTGCTCCTATGCCTTATCGTTGATTAAGGATAGTTTGAGCTTTATCATATCCTGGATAGCATGTGTTGTGTTTGATTTGTCTATCCCCATGCTCATGTCTTAAATTGTTGATTATATGCTTTTATGAGCTTTGGATCATTTCTTTGCTATCCTTGCTAGTCATGTGTCTTGATCTTGTTTCTTTAGATAATGTCTCACTAACCCGATACTAAGGCATAGACTTCTTTTTGTCTCTTTGTGTAGTCTTTTCAGGTTGAGAAGAAGAACATGTGGTCCAACAAGTGGTCAAGGACTCCATTTGTTGGTTCTTCTTCATTGTGCATTCAATGATGGCTATCACTTCTTGGAGAGCGAAGGAATTTGAGATGAGGATGATGAGTGAGTGCAACTACTTTACGGAGCTTCAAGGAATGAATCTTCTTTCATCATCGCTACATCTCCTTTGCCAAGCAATGCGACTCGGGTTCAAGCTTCTATACCTTACTTTTGTGTATGGTATCCTAGTCTACCTTGCATTGCATCTGGTTCGTGTCGGTGTTGGGTTTGTTTGGTTTAGGGTAGATAGGAGGCTTTGTTCTGCACGTGTCTTTTCTAGGCACTCTTCTTATCCCATGATTTGCTAGGATGCATTCTTCTCCTGACCTAGGTCGAGCTTGTCTCCCAATCACTAGTGTTAGCGAGGTTTTTGAGTTGCACTGTAAGCTTTTTGGTGTTGGTGTTTCGCTCCTAGCTTTTGAGTTCTTTGTCCCTAGAGATCTTGTGGTGTTTGAAGTCTTTGTGTTAGTTTTGTGGAGTCTAAGGCAAATTGGCATATCTCCCTCAAAGCTTTTAGACCCAACAAGGTTTGCCACCTTGAGAAGCAAGTTAGGGATAATTTATCCCTATGGGTTGGTTTGAGGGGAGTTGGTTCTTTGGAACTTTCTTAGTTCTTTTCTTAACCTTTCTTGTTCATCTGAACTTTCCTTGTTCATTTGAGCTTTTTGTGGATCTTTTCGATACCTTCTTCAAAGGTATCTTCTTTGAATCTTTTTATCCTTGTGATCTTTTTAGGCTTTTACATCTTTTGTGCATCTCATTGTATCATATTGCATACAAATGAAAAATCCAAAAAGATGCATTGTAATATAAGCTTTACTGTTCATCTTTTTAATTGATGGAGCTTTGCTTATTACCCTCTTGAGTTTTAGTATTTCAATTCTTGCTCGAGATTGTGTCTAGTTCTTTGACTTGCTAGAATTATCATGCTTTCACATGTGCAGCAATGTCTTTGCTAAATGAGCTAGAACTTTTGAAATAACTTGGCGAAAATTGTAATTTGTGGATCTTTTAGCTAGTTGCACAATTAGTGATCCTTTTGTGACATTGTCCCTGTTAAAATTGCTTTGTTAGCTCTGGAATCTAGTATTGAACATCTTTGAGCTTTCAGTTCATTAAAGAATTTAAAATAGCCTTTGTGCAAAATGAAAAATGATCTCTTTTGTGCGAAAAAACTGATCTCACCAATTCTTTCTCATGAGACTGGTTGCCATTGTACTAGGCATGAACTCAGGGGGAGTTTTGGATGACCTAGACCACTCTTTTAAGCTTTTGTTGCTTGGGATGGTCGCGAGTGAGGCTTGAGATCTAGCACATGGCTAAAAAAGCAATTCTCAAAATTGGTTTGAAGCTTAGGAAGAGATTGTGGATGGCTCCTAGTCCGGGATCTTCTTTACTAAGATAGACCTTTATCAACTTGAATATTCATTGCAAATGAAAAATAGTTGAAAATTGGGCTTTTGACAAAACTTGAGCTAAATGATTCAATTGAGGACTTTTTGTCTCTAAGATGGTCTTTGCTAATACGGATCTCACAATGACATTACGACATGGCCATTATCACTTTAGGATAGCTTGTTGTTGAACTTGCTAATTTTGATGCATTGCTTAATTTAATCCAACAACATGTGATATATTGAGCTCATTAGCCTAGCTTTGCTATATATGTCTTAACATGATCTTGCTAGCTTTGTCGGGCTTGTTGTATCTTGAGTAATAGTAGAAATGCTAGCTTTGTTCAATTGAGTAATCTCCAAAGCTTCTTTTACCTAAAAATTGAAAAATCAAAACAAAAATGAAGCCACTCCATTGCATTTCATGCATGCTCTTTCTTTTGCTTCTTCCTTGATTGTGCATTTGTCATCTCTAGATGAGAGGAAGGGATGATTCCTTGATGAATCCATTGTCAAAGGGGGAGAAGATATAGTGAAAGCGTAATGTTAATAAAGAGCTTGTTGCTTATGGGGGAGAAGTTTTGTAAGGGGAGAAATAGAAATTGAAAAAAGATGATCATAGTGAGAAGACACATTCATATTGCATTCTTTTGGACTTATTGCCTTTTCTGAACTTGAATTGCAATTCTTGAAGTCTCACAATGATTTAAGGTCAAATAGAACAATTGTTCTTTCATATGGACCTTAAGTGAGATTTTTGTCGATTCTCTGGATTTGGAAGCTTTCTTGCTTTATTTTGCCTTATCTCACTTGTTTATGCTATTTTGAAGCCAGCTTGGTCATTTCCATTGCTTTCTCTTGCTAATGGACCAAGTTGTGCCTTTGTCTCTGCTGCTAGAGTTTTTACTTTTCAAACTACAAACTTATATTTTACGAGATTGCCAATGTGTTCATCAAGGGGGAGATTGTGGATATCATGGGGATATGCCCATGATCTTAGGATGATGAAACAATTGGCAATGTGGCTTTTGGTTTGAAGTTTCAAGTGTTTTCGATAAAGTTTGGATCTGTCGGTCGTGATACGGCCGAATAGGCTTTTATCTTGAATGTTGATTTAAGTTGTGAATTGATTATGGGTTAGGTCATATCCATATTTGTTAATGCATATGTGTTGCATATTGCATGTTTTTGCTAACGTGAGGTCAAGTTGTGAAGAACTTGTTCGGGATTAAATGTTGCTTGTCTATTCTTTGTCTTGGTGGCTTGAAGGTCAACGACGGTCAGCGGCGAGGAGGATCGGGACTAAGCTTGGAGAGGTCGAAGCGATCAAGAGATGCGAGTGAGGTCAAGTGACTCAAGCATGGCCTTGAAATGGACAAGGATGACCGAAACAGGCGATTTAGTCTGGCTTGGTTGGATCAGCGGCGCGAGGTAGTTATAAGTGCTTTCGATGGTGCTGGGTTGGGATCCGGACGGGAGAACTTGGCGACATGGGCGTTGATAAACCAACCGCGTGGCGGAGCGGCGATTGCTATTTGGATTGGACTTCGGTCTTGAAAAATTCGAGAAGGGTATTTTGGTAATTTCACCAATCTAGCCTTGGTGACCTTTGACTAAACCACGGCGTGGTAGCGCAAAGGAAGTGGTTTAAGTCAAGAAGAATTGAAAAGCGGCGCTTTAATTTGCGTGCGTGTGTGTTATTGATTTGTTGGGCCTTGAACGAGCCCGTTAAGTTTAGCTCAATTCTAAAGGGTTTTAGGGTTAAGGCATGTCATATAAAGGGATAGAGATGGGATATTGGTGAGCGCTTTGGGAGCAGTGTAGGTGCGTCAGAAAAAAAATAAAACCGAATTGTGGCGGGCGCTTTGTACCTCCAGGAAAGATAGATCGGCTGGCGCCTTGTTCCTCTGAAATCGATTGCTTAGGCGTGGCTTGTCCCCTCGGCGAGTGATGTTTGAGGCAAAAGATCAATCGCCTTGCGTGGTTTGATGTTTTGGCTTTCTTTTTGTATTGCCATCAATGGTGTGTTGAGGTGTTAGGTGCTACTGTACGTGTAGGCTTCTTCATCCTCTCATGCGTCTCGTTTCTTTTTGCTTATCTTGCTCTTGATCGATTTGATGTTGATTAATTTGCCTTTGCTTTCGGTAGAAATAGGTGGCGGTATGCCTATTATTCTTGTCCTTGACAAAATCTGTGGAGGCGTTTCGTGATTGTAGTTTTCGTTTTTTTATCTCGGTGAAATCAATAATCGCTTTTTGGTCAATCGACCTCTTTCTTGTTGCATTTTCTGTTTCTTTTCGATTTGCTTGTTGGATTTGTGTGGGTTGATTAATTTGTAAGCGAGTTCTGACGTGGGTTCCTTGAAAAATCGGTCGATGGTTTGCTTTGGGTTTCCTTATTACTTTGGAGCGGTGTGTATGATCTTGTGGTTTGTGTCATTTTATCTTGGCGCGTATCTGGCCGAGCTGCGGTTATTCGCGAGGAACTTATTACGGTTCACCTGCCTCTGTGTATTAGTTGAGACCTTGTTTCTTAATTCTTGTTTTACACCGATTGATGTTTAATTTGTGGTCTCCTTTGGTACTTCTTTGCGGTCTGCGTAGAAAAAAAGTAGATGGCTGACGACTCTTGAAAAAAGATAAGTTGCCCTAAGCAAGCCCACAAATCGGGAATAAGCGGTAATTTGTTCTGGTGAGGAAAATCGGTGCATGATTATGCTTGCATGATAGTAGTTCCTTCTGTCTACTTAATCAAGGTTACGCAATTTTTATGTCGGGATCACTTCAGTTTTTGTTTTTTGGTCTTAATTTCCTCCTATGTATCGAGTGAATCGTGGCTTTGTAGGGTCATGTCACGAACGAAATCTGAATCTTTATTCTTTGTTCCATGTCTTGTGGGCTCTGTTTGTTTGTTTGAAGCGGTGGTTGGCGACTTAGAATCATTTGGTGGCTAGAAAAATTGGAGCTTTGGTAGATTCTTTGTTTTGCTTCATAACACGGCGATTTCTCTGTGATATTGATTCCATTCTTCTTGTGCTTGTCCTCTGTGGTTATCCAGCATTGCGATTTGCATTAAATCTTTTCTATTCTTTGCTTGTTGGTTTTTAAGTCTTTGCGTTTCTTGTTTTTAGATAGTTTGATGTTTTAGTAGTGGCTTGCTATAGGGCATTTATTGCTTTCTGCCGGTCGAACTTCCTTTTATATATACATTGATTGATGTGCATACTATTTGAGCTACATGCATCTCCTAGTTTGTGGATCATTGGATTCTGAGTTAGCAAAATCTTGGGGTTTGATCGATTCGGTCGATGGTTTGCTTTGGGTTTAGCATTCCTTATTACTTTGGAGGCAGTGTGTATGATCTTGTGGTTTGTGTGGCTGTCTTTTGTGCGTGTCTGTTGCGGTTGTTCATGAGAACTTGTTATGGTTCTGCCTCTGCGTGTATTAGATGCGAACCTTGTTTCTTAATTCTTTTTTAGACAGTTGATGTTTAATTGTGGTCTCCTTTGGTACTATTTGCTCGGTCTTAGATAGAAAAAAAAGTAGATGGCGTGACTGACTCTTGAAAAAAGATGAGGCGCCCTAAGCAAGCCCACAAAATCGGGGAATAAGCGGCGAACATTCTTTGGTGAGGAGAAATCGGTCGCCCGATTATGCCGATAAAGTAGTTCCTGCTTCTACTTAATCAAGGTTAATTTTTATGTCGGATCTGTGGTTTTGTTTTGGTCTTAATTTCCTCCCTATGTATGCAGAGTGAATCCAGTGGCTTTGTAGGGTCATGTGCAGTGAAATCTGAATCTTTGTTCTTTATTCCATGTCTTGTGGGCTCTGTTTGTTTGTTTGAGGCGATGGTTGGCGGCTTGTAGAATCATTTGGTGGCTAGAAAAATTGGAGCTTTGGTAGATTCTTGTTTTTGCTTCATAACACAGGGCGATTTCTCTGTGATAGCGAGTTACATTCTTCTTGTGCTTGTCCTCTGTGTGGTTGTATCCATGCATTGGTTGCATTAAATCTTTTCTTATTCTTTGCTTGTTGGTTTTAAGTCTTTGTCGTTTCTTTGTTTTAGATAGTTTGATGTTTTAGTAGTGGCTTGCTATAGGGCTGTTTATTCCTGCTGGATCGAACTTCCTTTTTATACATTGATTGATGTGCATACTATTTGAGCTACATGCATCTTGTCCTAGTTTTGGGGATAATTGGATTCTGATTGCAAAATCTTGAGGTTTGATCAGATTCAACACAGGTCATCCTTTGTGAATGTATTTGAGATCTTCATAGCTTTTATAGCTATTAGAGTGAAAGTAGTGTTGAGTTCGTCGAGGTGAAAAAAATAAGCGTCTATTCACCCTCCTCTAGTCTCCTTCCGGTCCTACAACTCGACATGTGACAAGACATGCTCCCACGAGGGCGTTTTAAGTCTCACCACAGTCCTAAATATACGCAATTAATGTTTTTCTCTAAAATCTGGGCGTTTGAAGCTCAGGACGTCACAGGCTATGCTACCACATGTTTGATTCATCAATCAACTCATCCAAAAGCAAACTATTGACTTTCAACTCATCCAAAATATGAGTTATCCTACCTTAAACTATTGAAAGACTGGGGTGCTAGATAATTTTGGATTAGTTTTTATTTTTACCATTGATGGCCAAATAATAATAGTTCGGGAAAAACATATGATGAAAAAAATGATTATTTGATTTTTGGTTTTTATCTTGGATTTCCTTTTTCAAGACCTTGTTGTTATTTCCTTTAAAGTTATTTTATTTCTTTTTCGGGTTTCCTATTTTCAAAAGTCTTTTCAAAGCTTTAAAAATAAAATAAATCATTGTATTTTATTGGATTAATTAGAAGCTTAATTGGAAATTTGAAAAATAAAATATATTTTAAATGAAAGAAAATAGCGTCAATTAAATTCAAAATTATTTTATTAAATCTATTCATGTTTGAAGGATTTTTATAGAATTTTCTTGAAATTTCGAAAATTATTTTATTTTAGATTTTTTGATTTTTTTCACTTTCTTTTCTTTTCACTCTCCTCTTTAAATTTGTTCTTGCGTGTAAATGATTAGCAACTTCATGCGCTTGGGTGGCGTGGAAGGCCTTAGAGTTCTACTGCGATCGAAGTGTGAGGCGGTGGCGAGTTCCTCACGGCGGGGCGTGGAAGCAGTTGAGCTATCACCTCCACGCCTCGTCGCTAGCCACTTGATCGCCCAACATCCTATGTTGATTGCTCTCTTTAGTGCCTTCAAGCGTATTATGCGATATGTGTTAGCACAGATGCTTTTCGTGTTTGAAAAGGCTAAATTTGAATCTGATGGCGACTATTGTTGAAAAGAAGCAGCAGTGAGCGTTTTTCTTGTTACGCATGTAGCAACATTTAATTTCAAAAGTAGCCCTTTTTCACCATAATTTGCAAAAGGTGGCCGTGAGCAGAGTACACCTATGCCAGTACCGGTGCAGTGACGATCCTGCATGCCCAGAACGAACAGGCTCTACTCTCCTTGCCAGGCGGCGGCCTTTGCCAGACCCAGTACTAACATAAAATCCAAATTTTGAAAGAAAAAAGCGAAAAAATTGAAAATTTTAAAATTTAAATATTATTTCATTATATTTTTGAAATTTTAAATATTATTTCATTATATTTGATTCAAAAAGAATATAAACCTTTGATTTGTAAAAAACTTTCATTAAGAAATAAGGGCATGGAGGTAAAGTAGGGTTTCCTTTTCTCAAAATCGAGGGTTTAAATAAATAGTTTTAAGCGTTGTTTGTAGTAATTTCAAAATGTAGCAAATGAGTGTAGGAAAATTTGAAGAACTTTTGTGGAGCCTCCGAGTCATAGTGTTGTTGCTTTGTATAATTTTATTCGTTTAGAGAAAGGATGATTGATAAGCATATCGGGCGAGTATAACCTTGAGGATATAATCGAAACAAAGCTGTCTGCTTTGAAACACTTGTTGTCTTTTAGAAGTGGAATAAAAGAGTTGCTCGAGGACTATTAGAGTCTCTCCTCGATGAAATCGTCTGAGCGATATCTGGCGTATATAGGCGGTGAGATCGATGAAATGCTTTATGAAACTTATACAAAATATGATTGAAATTTTGAAGCGCTCGTTGATGATGAAGATGCTCGAAAATATGGAGTCTCTCTCTCGATGAAGTCATCTAAGCGTATACTGTATATATAAGCGGGCGATCGATGAAGTACTTGATGAAGCTTATCTGAGAATATGATTGAAGGGGTTGAAGCGCTTCGTTGTGATTATAAAGATGCCCTAAAACATGGAGGATTCGATGTCGGTCGCGAATGGTTCTTTACGGGATTCCACTAGAAGAGACATACTTGCAATATAGGCTTGCTTTGATGGCTTAAGCGGAGACACGGGACAGAACTACATTAGAGTATGTGGGCCGAAGCCGCGTTACGCGTAGTGACATGGCATGATGGTCGAGCTAATTGCTTTAGTCATCCTACATACTACTACGGTACAACTTCGACACAAGCATCAGGACCATATAAGTACACATGCCTTTAGGGGATAGTAAAAACATGGGGGGTAGTACGGGGGACTACTACGTAATGACCTAACCTACTGCGTGGACCGGAGCCATTTTCCCTTCCTTGCTAGCTCGGCGTTGAACTCCTCGTCGGCCTTCCCTTCCCTATCGGCGGGAATGTCCCGCGTCGGTACGGTATGTCAAGTAAATCCATGTATCCTGCGATTCCATGATGTAAGTGCACCGTATAGTGAAAATCGTAAGAAGGATGTAAATTCTTCATAACTCACGTCGTCGATCACGGTTCTGCTTGAGACGGCCGGATCTTACCGTGGCTGGGCTCGGCCGTATGAGCCTTTCCCTTCCCCTTGTCGGCGGGGCATCCCGTCGATGGCATGTCAGTCGTCCATATCCTGCGTTTCCATGATGTTAGTGCACCGTATAGTGAAAATCGTAAGAATGATGTAAATTCTTTGTAACTCACGTCGTGAATCTGGATTACACACAGGCGACCGGATCTGTTTGCAATGTAAGACTCGGTAGTATGAGCCTTTCCCTTGCCCTTGTACGGGGTTTGTCACGTCGGTTTGATATGTCGAAATCGTCCATGTCCTGCGATTCTATGATGTAAAATTACCGTCATGAAAAGCGTAATAAACTTCATAACTCACGTCGTCGATATGGATTATGCGGGCGACCTCTTGGGCTCCTTGATGCCTCCTCGGCGAGGTGCAATGCGTAAAGGTTTCCACATACTTGATTCTTAGCCCGCCAAAGTAGTTCGACGCATACTTCTGCTTGGATGAATGCTACATCGTACATCTCGGGACCGTCGATCCACTAGAAGAAGTGGCGGCGCATCTCTGGGTGCCATTACATGGGGATGAAGTTAAAAATTTAAGGAATTCAACGTTGGGAGAGGAAAATCGATCGTCTGAAAGAAACACTTACGGTGGTGCCATGCGTGTAGTATGCCCGAGATCACGATTATCAGGGTGTGTGAGTGAATGATCTCTTTGGTTAGCCACACACACTGCTGGATCGGCGTGGTGATCTTTGGGCATCTTTCATTGAAAAATCTGGGTATTGTATGGTTTTTCCTCTTGCCTTAAGCCACTTTTATACGCAACATCCTCGCGTGGAGGTTCTTGAAGAGTCCATAGTTAATTATCTATTATGTAGTGTTGTGTAGTGGTGGGTTTGGTTCAACCCCTTTATAAGCCCCATAGTTGGCATGGTGTGGTTAATTTCATGTAGAGTCATGTCTTTTAGTTACGAAAAGCTAAGGAGGTAGAGTGTTGTCATGTCCATCGAAAAAGGCGGCGGGGCATAGTGTTGTCCTTAGCATAAGGCGCCCCGTGTGGTCTTATCAACTGTAAAAAAACTATCTCCTTTGGTCTTATCAACTTCTTAAAGGCACCAGATGTGGTCTTGTCCTTTGCCAAAGTAATCTCCTTTAGTCTTATCCTTTGCAAAAGCTGTCTCCTTTGGTCTTATCCTTTACAAAGGTGCCCCGTTTGGTTGTATCCTTTGCGCCAAAATTTGTCTCCTTTGGTCTTATCCTTTGCGCCAAAGGCGCCTAGTGTGGTCTTGTCACTCATAAAGGCTGTCTCCAGATTGGTCTTATCCTTCCAAATTGTCTCCTTTGGTCTTATCCTCACATAAAGGCGCCCAGTATGGTCTTGTCCTTTGCATAGCGCTATCTCCTTTGGTCTTATCATTGCATAAAAGCTACCACATGTGGTCTTGTCCTTTGCTAAAATTTGTCTCCTTTGGTCTTATCCTTTGCGCCAAAGTGCTTAGTGTGGTCTTGTCCTTTTATAAAGTATACTGTGTGGTCTTATCCTTTGCATAAAGGCATCTCCTTTGGTCTTATCAACTGCGCAAAAGTACCCGTGTGGTCTTGTCCTTTGCATAAATTTGCCTTAGTGTGGTCTTATCCGTATAATGTTGCGCCGTGTAGTCTTGTCCTTTGCGTAAAAAATGCCCGGGTGTGGTCATATCCTTTGCACAAGGCTGTCTCCTTTGGTCTTATCACTCATAAAAGCTGCCCCTCTTGGTCTTGTCTCTGCGCCATGAAGCTGACCCGTCTAGTCTTGTCATCACGCAAGCTAATACATTACTGCTTTGTTAGCCTCCCGCAGACTATAAAATACCACGACCCATGCTACTCGAAAGTAGGACCACTCGACCCTTGAAAGCCGTAGGAAGAAAAACATTCTCCGTCGTATCTGAGTAACATACGATGGCGGGGCTTAGAGGACCGATCCAGCAAAAGTCGCGAGCTGACCTTCTCACGCAAGGAGGAGGAGGACCGGCTCTAACTACGATTGATGTCAAACAAGCATGCTCAGCCGTTATGGCGAAATCGGAACACGGGGAGGGCTATCGTGCATGTCATAGGCTACATTGCTGTCGATGGCGAGACGGTGTTTCTTCAAATCGCATACTCTAGGGTAAATAGTTTTGTTCATATTCTGCTAATACATCCTCCATACTAACTTAGTCCCTTGCGGTAGATGGCGAAATACAACTTTACATTGGATCGATCCTCCCCATGAGCGACATGTTTTGATGCGTGGGTACATTGTGGGCAAGAATATTTGATTTGGGCGCTAATTAGCGATCTCAAGGAGCAAAATGATGACCTCATTGACGATCGGCCTTGAAAGGAGCAACAAGGAATTCGTGAACATAGGAAGTTCCTATGATCCCACATGTTCTTCGCCAACCCAAAGGCATTTATATGTGCATGCCACTACTACAATGGCCGACCACGTCCAGGGTGCCCAATTGGAGAACACTCTATGTGGGTAGCAAAAGCGGCTTCTACCATTAGGCACGCAGTGAGAAGCTTGTACCTCGGTAGTCTCCCTTACATGCGCTTACTTATGTTCAATCTCCTAAAGCATGTAACTAAATGGTAGGGCGCGTCATTGCGGTTGCCTTTTATCGAGTTGACATGTTGCATCGATGTGCCATGTGCATTAAGCTATAGGCGTCCATATGCATTGAACAAACATGCATTGTATGAGCAGTACACATAAGAGCATAAAAAATATTACAGGCATCACACATTAAGTGCAAAATTTAAAGTATCACATATAGTAGGCCCCCTACTACGGCGTGGTAGGTGACACCTTGCGCTCACAGAAGCGGCGTCATCTTGTGTCTCGACACAGCCGTTCGTTTATGCGTGTCACGATGAATCTTGGGGCCCGCGTAGCATCGTTTCGCACAAAAGGCGCCGTTTGGTCACGTCATGTCTTGATTTGCCCTCGGTGTGGGGAAGCCTTGATAGGACTGCCCCCTCTGCTAAGCGGTTAAGGACTGCCCTCCTGCTTGGCTTGAGGAAGGGACCCTCTGTCACGTTCGTCTCCGGTGTTCTTCTATTTCGCTAGCCTTGGCCACACACTTTCAACTCTTTCGTTCCTCTTAGGAATCTCTCCCTCTTCTGAGGGTGCCACCTCTCTCCGTACCCTAACATTTTTGTTTGTCTTTTGTTGGCACCATTTTAAATGCGTTACTAATCACGATGCATGTTTGGATTCGAGATCTTAGTGTCTAAGGTTAAGAGTCGGTAACATCGTAGCGCTAAGTTCATATAAGCAACGCACATATGGTTTTATGCTTTATCTTGGTTGAAATATTGTCTTATTTTTGTCGAGAAATGGAACCTTGTCGTGTTCCGCATTAGCGTCGCGTCTTGGTCAGGCGGAGTTGATTTGTCAATTTGCCGGTAGCGCCTTGCTAACGTTCCCAACACGGCACCGTCGATTCTTTGAAACTATAGCGGTGCATTGGCGGTTGTTCGATAGCCGCGTCGCCAAGAACAAGATATTAATAAGGTGGTCACATACCGCGGTCCCACCACATGGGCGAATGTTGTGGAACTGGCGAAAGTGACTAGTAGTGCCATGTGGGCGCAGTGCATAAGAGATCGTTAGTAATCCTCACGCTCTCGATCTACTCGGCGACCCATGGTGTATGTCCATTTTGTTTATCTGCTCAATCCTTTGGGGGCGGCCGTTGAAGGAGCCATAGAGCTCTTGTCCCCTTCTTGATTTATTGGCGAGAGGAGAGGTCTCGAGGCGCCCGAGCGTCGTTAGGCGGATGCTCCAATTGATGGAATTCTAGTAGTTTCAGCGAATGAAGGTGTGGATAAATGGCGGGGTGCTTTCGTGTTGATTGTCCGCGAGATTATCGATGGCATGTCGAGGAGCACTTTGCGCAAAAGATGATGGCAGCGTTTACTCGCAATCCGCGAGGGCGAAAGCGAAGCGATGAGGCGGGATCGTCATTAGCGTGTTTCGGCATGCATGGACTATGTTCCAAGTCGGTTGGATTGCCAAAGCGACCTCTTCCCTTGTTACGGCCGGGGAGCACAAGTCTTCGTGGGTCTTCGATAACACCCCGCCAGGGGCAACATTTCCACATAAATTTTGCCGCTAGGCAAGCTATCGTGAGTTTCGCGGTGAAGACGGTCGGACTTACCGAGTGTACAGTGAGTTTGAGCGTTGTTTGTCAGATCTTCAACTATCTACATGAAGTCGTACTAACTATTATATGTCTTCCGTTATGTGCGTGTCTAATCCGACACTTACATAGTTAAGCGCGCTTAGCTCTTGCCACAGCAAAGTCCCGGCGCAAAGATTCCTCAGGCGGGAGCGGCCTTCCGCATCACAGTCGTGACGGATCACACATGTGAGCTTCAGGAGCCATTGCAAATGCATAAGAATGTAACCTCGGCCTACATCACAAGCATCATAAGCCATGCAGTTGTCGCCGATTTGACTATTTTGCCGAAGGTCCTGATGGCTAACGTAGCGAATCTGATGAGGGCATCTTTGTTAGCTCTGAAGAAGGTCTGGGCGCGGCTTAAAGGTCCTCGAAGGGTTGTATGGTACCTACAAGGAGGCGTACGACCTAGTCCCCAAAATGCTGAAGCAAATTGTGGATGCTAATTCGGGGACATGCATCAACAGGGTGGACAGGCCCCACCCGTCGAACATGCCACATTCCCTAATCCTTGATCGAGTCTTCTGGGCTTTTGGCCCAGCAATCCAAGGCATCTCCCACTGTCATCCCGTCCTGACTATGGACGGTACTTTCCTTTGCGGGAAGTACAAGGGCACCATTCTCACCGCTATTGCCGTTGATGACAACAACCAGTTGCTCCCAGTTGCCTTTGCAATTGTGGAGAATGAGAACACTGACAGTTGGCTATGGTTTCTAGCCAACATAAAGCAACATGTTGTAAGGGATCAGCCGAATGTGTGCATCATAACCGACCGTCATGCCAGGTTGTTGTCCGTGCTGCACACCATGCAGCACGGTACAAGCCCACCGTTCCAATGGAACGACATGTGCACACGTTGGTGCATGCGGCATCTAGCTGCCAACTTCCACACGCGCTTCCGGAGCAAAGACCTCATGAAGAAGTTCAAGAAGCTCTGCCTGCAGAATCAGAAGCGCAAGTTCGACGCCGTGTGGCGGGAGCTTGAGGTCGAAACCGAGCGTGCAAGTGGAGGTTCTGGCCCAGGCGCACCGCAAAGCGAGTTCGCTGAGTGGAAAGGGGTCCGTACGACACCTATGGTGCTCGGTACGACATCATGACAACCAACATGTCCGAGGTCTACAACGGTGTGTTGAAAGGGGTCCGTGCCCTACCCATCACCGCTGTTGTCGATGAGACATGGAACCGTACGGTCGGTTACTTCGTCAATCGGGCAATGATGGCCAAGCAGCATTTGGACGAAGGGAAACAGTACTCGGAGGTTACCCTTGCCAAATGG
Source organism: Phyllostachys edulis (assembly GCA_036346405.1). Classification (NCBI taxonomy): domain Eukaryota; kingdom Viridiplantae; phylum Streptophyta; class Magnoliopsida; order Poales; family Poaceae; genus Phyllostachys; species Phyllostachys edulis. The sequence goes on from CM070553.1 coordinate 46,700,598, forward strand.
ACAAGAAAATTGCCAAGACCCGATCCCATGTAGCTATCACAATGGATGGCGTGAGGAGAAAGTTCGAGATCTGCCTGCGGGACAAGTACGTTCGCGGGCACATGAGAGGTGACCGAAAGCATGTTTGCGCCATAGGCGATGTGGCAGTTTGCACCTACAACAAGCCTCAACTCCTGCACAAGCCTTGCTCCCACGTATATTTGCATGTGTCAGATTTCACCAATCTTCTAGCATGTACATGTCGGAGTACTCACGACATACGACACCGTATGATACTTGGAACGGGAGTTCAACTCCTCTGGCGTGGAAGGCCACTACTGAGGACCTATGGCGGGGAGCGGTGAAGTGGTCACCGAATGACGAGACCGCGGCATCCGTGCCGTGGGAGGCGCTCAAGGCGCATCCAAGAATCGACATGGATGTGAGCCAGCGTGGAGATCGGCCAAGACCAATGAGGTGTAGGCTATGCAAGACTCATGGGCACTCATTCAGAAGCCGCCCAAATAGACCTTCTTCCTCTGGCGCCACTTAGTATCTGTAAGCTATCCAGTGTATTTGAGTCAGGTGAGTGTTGTAGTGATTTGCGTTGTAACATGCACTGCTTTCTATGATGTAACAAGTTGTTATTACCGCTTCAAGTTGTTATTACCGATTTATAAGTACGGATATCTGCCTCGTTTGGGTCACGTCGTGCTTTGCATAAAGTAGTCGCGTCCTGCTTTCCAGAGAGTGGTCACATCCTGCTTTCCAGAGAGTGGTCATGTCCTGCTTTCGAGAGAGTGGTCACTTCGTGCTTTCCAGAGAGTGGTCACTTCGTGCTTTGGAGAGAGTGGTCACTTCCTGCTTTCCACACTGTGCGGTCACGTCCTGCTTTCCAGAGAGTTGTCACGTCCAGCTTTCCAGAGAGTGGTCACGTCCAGCTTTCCAGAGAGTGGTCACTTCCTGCTTTCCACACTGTGCGGTCACGTCCTCCTTTCCACACATGGCCCCCTTGCTCCCAACGCTATATATGGATGCTTTGGCGCTATTCACCCTCACTCTTCTCTTCCTCTTCTCCTTTCTTCCGGTGTAAAACAAGATGTCTTCGACCTCATCGAACATTCGAGTGAAAGCGAGGAGGTCGTGGTCGTTGGATGTAAATCCAACCACAAGGCCCCTGATCAAGTAGATGAGGTCTGGCCGAGGTGCAGACATGGTTGAAATTTGCCGACCCGACTTTGAATATGGCTAGCCCAAGGAATAGTGTAGGCTTTAAATTTAGTTTTTAACAGCTGAAACTTACGAGAATTATTTGAGATAGCAAATGAACTCCAAATTTAATGAAATTTTAATCGAGCTTGTCGACACGAGATCAACCTTGCATAAAATTTCCAGAGGTTATTATGCGATGCATTTTTCTCAGGAAATTCACGAAGGTTGTTTAAAGGATTGTTTTGCCTCCAAAAATTATCAACAAGTGTTATAACTCATGATATTTTTCGTAAGGGGTCCCATATCAGTTTTTGGGACCAAGGAAAATATATTCCAAATGTTTGACACAAGATTTAAGATAATTGGAGAATGAGTTTGATTTTTGGTCAACAAGAGCTTTGTGTTTTGAATTACACAACTCTTGGACAATAATTACATAAGATTTTAGGGTTTTTCAAGATGTGAGAAAAGTTTTAATTTCTACACATATAATTATACTTGATTAACCCTAATTATACATTTGGGATGTTACAAAATCTCCCCTTACAGAAATCTCGCCCCGAGATTTGGCTCACTCGATAAAGAAAGATGGATAGTCCGCGACGCAGACGATCTTCTCTTTCCCAAGTAGCCTCATCCTCGTAATGGTTTGACCACCGAACTTTAAGGAACTTGATGGTCTTATTCCTTGTCCTTCGCTCGGACTCATCGAGCACGCGAACAGGTGCTCGCGATAGGTCAAATCGGGTTGACATCGAGAGTTTCCAACGGAGCTTCCTCGGTTGGAACACGGAGGCACTTTAAGGCGGGACACATGAAAACATCATGTACCCCTCAAGTGCAGGCGGCAACTCCAACTTATAGGCAACAGCTCCTTCTTCTCGATAACGGTAGGGACCGACATATCGAGGAGCCAACTGCCCTTGACGCCAAACGTTGATGGCCCTTCAAAGGAGAGACTTTGAGATAAACAAAGTCATTAGGCTCAAAACGTAACTCACGCCGACGGCGATCCGCATAGCTCTTTTGCTCGATTGAGCCAGGCGCAAACGCCACGAATAAAAAGCCGGACTTGGCGCCGGCCTCATTGATTGAGTCCGCCAAAGAGAGGTCTCTCACCGGCTCTCGACCAGCTCAACGGGTCCTACACTTTCTCCCGTGATAAGGCCTCAAATGGTGCCATGCCGAGACCGGCCCGAAGTCGTTGTTATAAGAAAACTTCGCGAATGGCAAGCATTTCTCCCAATGCTTCCCATATGAAAGGACACAAGCACGAAGCATGTCTTCTAAAACTTGGTTGACCCTCTCGCCCGACCATCGGCTTGAGGATGATATGCGTGCTAAAGGTAAGACAGTGCCCATAGCCTCTTGCAAGCTATGCCAAAACGAGACGTGAAAAGGATCCACGATCCGACACGATCGTCTTCGACACCGTGCAAACTCACGATGCGGGCGATATAGAGTTCCGCCAAAAGACCCACCGAAGTTCGGTCTTGACGGGAAGGAAATGTGCCGGCTTAGTCAATCGATCGATGACGACCCAAATGGCATCATTCTTCTTCGGGTTGTGGGTAGACCGGTGATGAAATCCATTCCGATCGAATCCCACTTCCACTCAGAATTGGCAAAGGTCAAGCAATCTCATTGACGCCGATGTTCGCCTTGACACGACGACATACGCCGACTCTCGAACGAACTTCGCAATCTCCTCTTCATTCGGTCCACCAAAATCTCGCGGAGATCTTGATACATCTTTGTGGCCCCGGATGAATGGATAAAAGCGAATTATGGGCTTCATGAGGATTAAATTCGCAACTCCATGTCCTTTGGAACCACAAACGTTGCCGAACCTCACGACGCCATGCTCATCCTCGAGAAGCACTTGGTCGCTCCGTTCTTGACATTTGCCTTAATGTGGCTCACTCCAACATCCGATCGCTAGGCGGACTTGATCCGATCCACCAAGGTTGGTTGCACAACCAAGGCAAAGAAGAGAACCACACTCAACTAAACCCAAGTTGAGACGTCAAACTCTTCCGTAAGAGCTGGTCAAGCTCCTCGACAACAAGGCATGGCAATGCGCTTTGCGATAAGCGCGCCAAGAACGACATTAGCCTTGCCCGATGGTAGTGTATACCCATGTCATAATCCTTGATCAACTCCAACCATCTCCTTTGCCCGAGGTTTAGGTCGGGTTGGGTGAACAAGTACTTGAGGCTCTTGTGATCCGAATACACTTCACAACGACACTGGATTAGGTAATGTCGCCAAATCTTAAGGGCATGAATCACGTAAGCCAACTCCAAATCATGAGTAGGGTAGTTGAGTTCATGAGGTCTCAATTGCCTTGATGCATAGACCACTACCTTGCCTTCTTGCATAAGGACACAACCGAGGCCTCGACGAGAAGCATCGCAAAAGATATCGAAGCTTCGATGGATATCAGAAGAACAAGAACATGAGCGGTGGTCAAACGCTTTTTGAGTATTTGGAAACTTTCTCACACCCAGCGGACCCTAATTTCTTGTCCTTCTTGAGCAACTCCGTCATTGGCTTTGCGATCTTGGAGAAGTTCTCGATAAAGCGCGATAATATCCCGCTAAACCAAGAAAACTCGCGACGCCGGTGACCGGCGGGCGGACTCCATGAAAGAACATCGGTGACCTTGTTAGGATCAAGCGGCTCGCCTCCCGCTGAAAGAATATGGCCTAAGAAGGCCACTTCCTTCAACTGAATCGCGACTTGTCAACTTGGCGTCTGTTTGGTGCTCCACGTAGCTTGCCTAACACAAGCTTGAGATGCTCGGCATGATCCTCATCGTTCTTGGAATAGATAAGAATATCATCGATGAAGACCACGACAAACTTATCCAAATACTCCATGAATACCGAATTCATGAGGTTCATGAACAAGGCAGAGCATTGGTTAAGTTAATGACATGACGGTGTACTCGTACAAGCCAGAAGCGAGTAGAGAACGCCGTCTTTGGAATATCCTCAGGCGAATCGAACTCGATGATATCCCACTCTCAGATCAATCTTGGAGAAAACTCGAGCTCAGGTTAATTGATCAAGAGATCGCCGATGCGAGCAATGGATACTTGTTCTCATCATTATTTCATTAAGTGGGCGGTAATCAACACATGCTTATAAAATACCGTCCTTCTTCTTTACGAAGATTCTTGGACAACCCCAAGGAGATGAGCTAGAGGCGAATGAAACCCTTCTCTTGCAGCTCACTTAGCGCTTCTTCAATTCTACCAACTCGTTCGGTGGCATCCGATAAGGCCTCTTTGAGATAGAGGCGATAACAGGGAGCCAACTCAATGACAAACTTCGAGGTCTCGAACGGGTGGCATTCCGGAAGATCTCAAGGAAAGACATCAACAAAGTCACAAAGCTGTTGGGACTTCGCTAATATCTAGAGCGGGCTTCGCTCAAGCCAAGAGATGCGGATCTAGCGATTTCGGCAGCGAACTTAACCCGTCACGGAGGGACTAGATAGAGATATGAGCTTCTGGCAAGAATCGATTTGCCCCATGTCTTTGGGACAACCAATCCATTTCAAGTATCACATCAAGACTCGTTGAATGGAGAAGGATAAGGTTTGCTAAGAAACCCACGCCGATCTCGATAGGGACATCCTACACTCAGATTCGCTCTCAACTCCGAACCAGAGAGCGAATGAGTAAGCGGGACCGACAATGGAGAGAAAAGAAGCTCTCCGATAGCAGCAAAAGACTTCGTAAACAAATGAATGAGATGCTCCTGAATCAAACAAAACATGGAGCGGATGAGAGTTAACGTAAAGTGTACCTAGCACGCACGTCGGGTGCCTTCGAGCCTCCTCTGCAGTGACGGCGTTGACGCGACCACTACCCACGCTTGGGTAGGCGGGCGATCTTACTCGTCCTGGTGCACCACCTCCGCCGCGTCCTCCATTAGGACGAGGGCGCTCTCGCCTTCTTAGGGCATTGGTTCGCATAATGCCCTTCTCGTTGCATGAAAAACATGTGACCCGGCGGCAATGGTTGAGGGCGCTCTGTTGACTTCGCAGTGCACGGATCGAGACACGGCCTGCGAAGGACGAGGAACAGGGGCAGGTGACCTCGGGGGCGCCGAAGAGTGAGAGTGGTACCCTTGAGACCTGCCGAAGTGGGGGACGGGAAGAATCGCCTCGATGACTTATGGGCCTCCCACTTGCGCTGGAGTCCATAAGCTCTCGAGCCGCATGCTCGCCGACAATGGCCTTGTCGACCAAGGTCTGAAATCAGAAAGTCGACAATGGATAGCTTGTCCTTAGCTCCTCAGACAAGCCACGCCTGAACTTGGCCTGCTTAGCCATATCAGTGGCCACATCCTCAGGAGCATAACGAGCTAGATGGTTGAACTCGTAGACATACTCCATGACTGAGCTACGCCCCTTGCTTGAAGAAACTCACCTTCTTGATCTCCATCAAGCCGGCAGGATGTGAGCCCGACGGAAGGCGATCGAAACTCCTCCCAAGAGACGGTGTGGTCTGCGGGCTGCATGGCGAGAAAGCTCTCCCACCATGACAAGGTCGCACTCCACCGGTAGTGCGATCACGAACAAGCGCCGTTCTCCCAGCATCACATGATGCGGAGCTTACGCTCCACCAGACGGCCAATCGTCTGCGATCCAAAGGGTCCTCGACCGAAAAAGTAGGGGCCGAGTATGAAGAAACTCCGAGTTCTCCACGCTGCCGATGAATGCCTTGCCCAGATCACGAAGCTCCGGTAAAATCGGTGGTGTTAGCGGCGATGACGTCAAGAGAACTCTCCGGTCATCCGCAGCGGTTGCGCTCGACCAAGAAGAACCTCGGCCATGGTGGGAGGAGGAGCTCCTCGTCCGGACCAGCCGATCGCCTTGGCCTTCTACGAAAAGGCCCGCCATCCTGTTACAATGAAATTTGGTTAGCAACTAGACCCGAAAACAAAGCCTTAAGGGAAGCAAAGCCAACGACTAGGGGAATGGAATATCACCCCAACCGAAAGCCAAATCAGCGGTTATTTAAACTTTAAAAAGCTTCTAAAAGACCCTAAAAACAGCCAAGAAACACCAAAAGCAAGGCTCAACTTCTCAACTCAACTAACCCGTATTGAATGAACGAGTAATTGGTCGAGAAGATCAAAAATCAGATTGTAAGGTGAGAGTTAATGCTACTAAAGAGCAAGGTTAAATCAGCGAAATAAGTGTTAGATACTTAGCTAACTAGTATCACATCTTACCCTTTTATTCCCACAAGTTTTAGTTGATTAGCCTCTCATTATCTATCCTAATTAGACACCTTTGAGACCGCTGTCCGAAATTTGATGCTTCTGTCGTGTTTCGTGATCCAAGCTCCTTGTCGAATCACCGACTCCAGAACTTCAAAACCTTGTAGTGGGCAGCTCACACTTCAATTTGCCAATCTCATTGGTTCTCCCAAAAACCCAGTGTTAATCGATACAACTATTTTGTAGAAGGGAAGAGAGGAAAACAACTTTTAAAACTCAAATTAGAGTGGGATGAGAAGAGAAAGCTAAGATAGGTAAGGAATAAAATCCGAGAATTTACCTAAGCTTTCAAAACTCATTTGATGCTTTGAAAATAGGTTTTCAAAATATCCTAGGGCGACCAAGCTTACAAGCGTTACTACGGTCATCTTGGCTCGATACCAACTTTTAGCAGAGACCCGGCGTTTATTAAGCTCATAATACTTAGTCATCCAATTGACCCTAGTATTATCAACCAAATAAACCAGTCTCGAGAGATGTATACTCCCTTAATGCAAGATACATACCTCACAACAAAGAATGTATCAATTCCATACAACACATAGTACATAAGCAACTAAAACCGAAGTTAACATTAATATGGAATAGATATTACAAAAGAGGGCCTTTGGCCAAATAACAACAAGACTACAAAGATACACAATGAAGCAAAAGTGCCATAAAGATGGCCCAAAATAAGAGCCAACCAAGGTGCCTTTGGCCCACAAGGCAAGCGACCGACCGCCAAGCTAGTCGCTCTCCCAACCACCACACAAATTACAAAAGTAAAGCCCTTTGGGCTCTACCTCTCTGCAACAAAGTTGTTAAGCAAAGCAAATGAGTACAATAAATTGTTTATTGTACTGCAAGACCTGCGTGTAAGATAACGAGTAACTATAATTTAGCTATATGCAAGCTTTATTTAAGTGGATGAGGCTTTGGACTCGTTTTAGCATAAAGCAACATTTATTTGCAATAACATAATAGATTGAAGGCAATTTGGCAAAGCATTTTTAAATGTTGAAATAACAACGAGACAATAACATAGTAACAACAACAAGAACAACCTAGAAGTGACTAACCCAAGTCACCACAACAATAGCATGAACTCCCCGTTCATACCAACCATGTCAAGTTTTAATTAAAGGTTGTAGTCTAGTCTTGAACGACCTTACCAAGCATGTCCATAACCTAGGACGAGGCTATTCAATAGTTTTATCCTCGCAGGTGTACCACTGCACCCACACGCCGATCGCCTTTCCTTTAGGCACACTACCTTAGGTGTGCCAAGCACGCTAAGTCCTACGAGACATTTCCAATGGACAATGCTAATTTGAAGTCGCACAACCCACGGGAGAAGGAGACATCACACAACCTTCCGGAAGCTAATGCTCCCTCCCACATCACACACACATTTTATCTTTAAAACACACCAACCGAAGCGACCCCAATTAACACCGCCAGAGTACTTAGTCAAGAGGGGTTCCATATGACCTCGTGTGGTTAGTACGCGAAATCGCTTGGCTTAGTGACCCAAGTACTCGGTCCTTAGGGACCCAAGCATACCACCACATCCAAAAACCACGCCATCCATCCAATATGCCCAAGTCTAAATCAATCTTTTATTTTCAGTTTTTGATTTTACAAATTAATCAAAGCACAAGTGCTGGACATATAGGAGTAATAATCAGTTTTGAGTGATCAAGACCATCGACTAAGTCGATGATCGCCCATTTCTACCGAAAACTAAGCATGTCTAAGCAATTTAAATCGAAACTACTAAGTGATAGGAGCTCATCCAACGGGCTCCCACCACAGCAAATAACCTAGGCTCATGGTAGTAGAGGATAAACAATTCCTACAGATTATGCAACTATAGGCTTACTAGCGACATTTAACACAAAGTAGCATGCATACATAGAAGTAAAACAATATATTAAGCTTTAAAGTAATGGGACAATGATGGAAATGATCAAACTGCTTGCCTTGTTGCTGGTGGTCACTTTGTTGCGGAGGGTCACTCTCGGGATCACCACAAATGTCGGCTTCAACGAAAAGCGAGAAAGAACCGATAAGAACGACCGAAACACAACAAAGACAGAACAACAAATGAACTCCAAATTCTCTGAATTTTCTACAGCAGCAAGAGGGTGATTTTTAGGAATATTGCAACAAGAACCAATTGATTTGGATTCTCAATGCAAAAGATATGAGCAAAACAATTCTGCTCAGCCTATTAATTAGAAATATGCTACTGTTCATCGCTAAATTTTCTAGAATAGAAGTGAAGCTGAAATTTTTACTGTAAAACCAGCACCTCATGAGATGAATAACACAATTGAGTTCACCTCATTTGGAGCTATATTGCACTCTCTACAATTTTTCAAAAACAAGAACTTGAACAAAATTATAATGCACAAGTCCTCATTTTCCTAACACAACATGCTCAAAACTAATTTTCACAGTGAGTTCACTAAGAGAAACCAACAAAGTTGGTCTCACCCAAAAATAGTCTATAGAGCATTAGTTATGTATTTTACAAGTTAAGCATTGATTTAAGTGTACATTTTAAAGTTGGTTTTAAAATCTAATGGCAAAGCTGTGCTCTGGAGCTGAACTCAACTTACAATCATTTTTGGATTAAAGTCAAGTTCAAAACAGAGCCAACACAATTTGAATGACCTCATTTGGAATTAAAATGAAAGAGATATGAAATTCTAAAGTCTATACCTTATTTGAGTTTAACTAAGACCTCACTTGGAATTTCTAAACTCACAAGGGTATGGGAGGGCGTGAGCCACGGATCTCGAGATCCAACGGCTCAAGATCTCCCGAGAGAACTATCACACGCCAGCGCGTGAAGGTCCAGAGGTCTGGACCTCTTAGCAACTCACATGCGCGAGGTGAGGAGAGTCGTGGCCGTAGATGGGAAATCAGCGGACCACAACATAGAAAGGAGGTCAAGACGGACGAGATCTAAAGGGAGGTCCTCAAGGTGAGATCTTCCAAGGAAGATCTAAACTATCAAGATCTCCCCAAGGAAGATCTACATCGTCAAGACCTCACACGGAGGTCTGGACGATCCAGATGTTCCAAGGAGGTCCTCGATGGTTCGAGATCGTCAGGGGAGGACCTTGACGGTCAAGATCTACACGGGAGGTCATGAGCAGCCGAGACAACCTAGGGAGGTCTAAGGAGGTCTAGCGTTCTGAGACCTCAGGGGAGGTCTGGAGCGGCACGATTGCGCAGGAGGTCTTGGGCGCCTCGGATCTCCTCGGAGGAACGTCCTGCATCGGACAACGCCTTAACTTCAGCGACGCAGCTTGGACATGAATAAATGCGCGGCTGGACATCAAGGAGGTCCGCAGTACGGAGGTCTTAAATCGCACATTAAGGGTGGATTAAAGGCGGTTAAGACATCCAATGATTACAATGATTGGAACACATGATTAGCGCATTAAAATGGTGAAGCTTTGTCCTAAAACGACAATGACACGCCGGGGCGTCCGAACAAAATCCGGCGCAAAGATGTGGTCATCGCATGGCGATGTAGACCTCGCGGTGAGATCAATGATACCGTTAGGTCCGCAATAACCATCGCACCCAAGGACCTCCTCTCAACGTGGCGGCGGCCTTGAGCGCCGCGAGCGGAGAGGACAACGAAACAAGCGCAGCAAAAAACCAAAATGCAAAAGGAAGCTCGCGACATCCAACCAAGCGTGTGCCCAATTTAAAAGCTCGCGACCTCATACATCTGGTGCCAGCTAAAGGACTATCGAGGAGTACAGGAGGTCCTAAGGTCTTTGAGGAGGTCGAGAAGGAGGACCCGTGTGGGGAGGAAGGGTGCTCCACGGCCAAAGCTTCAACTTCAAGCTCCACTTTGTCCCCTCTCGCAAATGCCCAACAATATCAAGTTAGGCCTTGGTCCCAGGTAGGGCACAAATGGAAGCAAGGAGAAAAGGAGGAAAAACTCCGAGGACCCTTGTCCACCGAGGAGCTTCAAGCTTCTCAACAATGGCGACAAGAGGGAGGAGAGAAAGCTCAAATGACACGGTGCAAGCTTAGAGCTTAGAAGTGTGCCAAAAGCTAAGGGAGGAACCCAATGGTGACTTATAGCCTGAGTGAAGGTTATGAGTGGGGCTAAGCTCCATGGTGAGCTTAGCCCACGGTTGGTCCATGGGATGGACATGACCTAAAAGTTGACAAGAGGCGGTCTTGTCATGACTGATAAGTGGAAAGTCGACACGCGTTAAATCTGGGTCGACAAAAGTCATTAAAGGTCTGCAGAGAGGCTGGCCGCGCACACTCCACCGCTCGGAAACGCATCGCGCGCAGAGGAAGGAGAAGAAACAGGAGGTCTTTATGACCGTTGGATAAGACACAGGGAGGTCCTAACCATCGGATCCAATTTTGAACCGTTATGTTTTAAGTGGTGGGAGGAGGTCCCACCACACGATCAAGGATGGGGGGCGTGGCCCTCCGATTTCATGTCAAAACGCGCGTGAGGAAAAGGGACAGAGGTCCAAAGCGTTGGATCTCCATCCAGCGGTGCGGACCTCGAGTGAGGACTTAACGCGCAGCGATCAAAAAGACATGAGGGAGGTCATGGCCTTTGGATTTAAATCCAAGGGCACACAATGACCGGGAGGTCGATATGATGCGCTGAGCAGCAAGGGAGGTCGGGACCTTAGATTTAGATCTAAGGGTTCCGATCAAAAGAGGTGGAGGTCTGAGCTTGCATAGCGCGCACAAGGGAGGTCATGGCCTTTAGATTTAGATCTAAGGGCTCACGATCTCACGTCTTGTTGAGGGAGGTGCAGTGCGCATGAGACAAGGAGGTCGTGATAGTAGATTTTAATCTAACGGTGCACAACAAAAGATGGGGGGAGGTTGTGAGTGCTTGATAACACGCAGGGGGGAGGTCGTGGTGGTGGATCAGATA